>OX439472.1:84831397-84988897 GCA_949320105.2 Crepidodera aurea
CATGGCTTTATCCTCTTGGGCCTAAAGTAACTACTTTCAGTCCAAGAGGACATTATTTCTGATAACTAAAACAAAATAACACAAATTTCATATTTATCGTACTTTATTATCAGACATTTGGATTCAGAGGTGTTAGATTTAACCAAACTCCTCCCTTAACTGAAGAAATAAAACCAGTTTCATATTTTATGGGTACAACAGTTTTTTCATTTAAAGTCACATTGTAGTTCCTCAATACTGAACATAATCCTACTTTCGTTTGAAGTTTTCCAAATCTTAAACCTGTAACAAACATGTAACAGTAATAAATTCAAAATTAACATTTGTGAGATAATTGATATTTAACGTCAACAGTATTTATGATGATTCAATCCACAATTGTACCAATACGTTGAACATTATTGGATAGAAAAATTAAACCGTATACTAAAACAAGCTTTATATAAAATTCTTTAGTTAATTCTTAGAAACTATAAGGGATTTTAAAGCTTAATTTATGAATGGTGAGATTTTGGAGTCACGTATATTACATTTACAAAAAAAAGGCAAAATATTTTTGTTAATTTAAATTTTTAAAAATATTCATCAGATTTTTACCATCGTTATGTTGGGGATCTCAATGATCTTTAACACTTTAAGGCTATTTGAAAATTTTTTTCGTCATTCTTAGATACAAATTTATAATGAAATTGAATAATTTGTCATTTAAAAATATTGATCATTACTAATAAAATTGTTAACTTACTACTGATAAGTGATATCTTATCACCGCGTTATAATAGATAAATCAATTATAGCCTAAAACACTAAAAGAAATTAGTTAAGATAATAGAAACCGCCAATTTTCGTCTCAAACTTTTTTTTCTATCTCTTGAATCAAACTTTAATAAAAAATATTTATGAGGGATGGTATTATGTTTACAAATCTTTGAATTGATGTAAAATCTCAATACTTAAATATTTGACAAAGGTTCTTTTTATTATGACTTTTTTTTAGTAAAGCTAGATACTTTGTGAGTTTGTTAAGACCCGATCAGTTAACACAGACTCAGAAAATATGGATAATAATTATGAGTTTATTTATTGCCCAGTTGCCAGAGAAGGATATTGACCAAAAGCACGCACAAAATGTGATCTCGATGAAACTTGGCATTTAAGTACTTGAAAGGGTGTAGAAATCAATAGAAAAGTCTTTGCTGCTCTAAAGTATATGCTAACTTCACAATTTCGAAAATAAAATCGAAAATTTGGTTTTTCCATTATATCTCGAAAAAAAAAATAAAAATTTCGAAAAACTAATAGCGCCACGTAAAAGAGCGGAAAATTTTATAAAAATTATTATAAATATTATAAGTTATTTGAAAAAAGAATTTGTATTACTATAAAAAATCATTAAAAATAAGAAAGCAAATTCGAAAACTCTACGCGCGCCGAGCCGTTGAATACAAATATTCAGGCGAGTGGTTCTGAAAAACTTAGTCTAAAGAAAAAAAGAGGAGACTCTAAGCTTTCTCAGGAAGTCATTAGTTTTTAATTGTTTGTTTGTTTTCTCCTAGAAAATTTGACCGGAAGTTTTAATTTCTAAAATTCTCACTGATTTTTATAAAGCTGAAGATATCTATTAATAGAGGCGTAACAAAAAAAATCCTTGTACATTTATCATCATTATACTTTTACTTTTGATTTAAATATAATTTAATACAACTTATGTTTTAAAATGATCATTTTTTACAACATTCATTCGAAACAATTTTTATTTTCAAAATAGTGTTTATTTATTTATATAAATCAATTTCTAAATTATTTTTAACTTTATTTAAAACAAATATTAATTTCTGATTTATATAAATACTATTTTGAAAATAAAAATTGCGTCGAATGAATGTTGTAAAAAAATGATGATTTTAAAACATAATTTTTAATAAACAGAGATAATGTTCATCATTTTAATTATATTTAAATCAAAAGTAAAAGTAAAATGATGATAAATGTATAAGGATTTTTTTTGTTATGCCTCTATTAATAGATATCTTCAGTTTTATCAAAATCAGTGAGAATTATAGAAATTATAACTTCCGGTCATTTTTTCTATGAGAAAACAAAAAAAAATAAAAACTAATGGCCTCCTGAGAAAGTTCAGAAACGCTTTCTTTTTTTTCTTCGCGTACAATTTAGACAAAGATACTTTAGTTTTTCCGAACGCCTCGCCTGAATATTTGTATTCAACGGCCCGGCGCGCGTAGAGTTTTCGAATTTGCTTTCTTATTTTTAATAATTTTTTATAATAAGTAAAAATAATTTGTCCTTTTTAAAATAACTTATATTATTTTTTAGTAAAATTTTCCGCTCTTTCACGTGGTGCTATTAGTTTTTCGAAATTTTTATTTTTTTTTCGAGATATAATGGAAAAACCAATTTTCGATTTTATTTTCGAAATTGTGAAGTTAGCATACACTTTAGAGCAGCAAAGATTTTTTTATTCTTTTTCTACACCCTTTCAAGTACTTAAGTGCCAAGTTTCATCGAGATCACATTTTGTGCGAGGTAAAACTCTCTGACAACTGGGCTATTAGGCACAAAGTAAATAATTTTTTTACCTATACAGGTTCGAGGACCTTCCCCAAAAGGCATATAACTAAATACAGGTCTTTTGGCTTTATTTTCTTCATTAAATCTTTCCGGGTCAAATTTCTCAGGATCAGGATAATACTCAACGTCTCTATGAATTGAAAATACGGGGATACTAACTCTAGTTCCAGCGTTTATTGTCAAATCACTGTCAGGCACTTTATAGTCCTTATTACATATTCTAGGTAATACTGCAAGTGGAGGGTGTTTTCTTAGAGTCTCTGAAATAAAGTTTAAAAATACTGTATTTAGTGTGAAATTATCTTTTATCGCCATTCTAAATGGCAACTATCAGAAGTTTATACCCTTATACCAATTAAGCAACATGAAGCCTTACCTGTCATTTTTTAATAAGAAAATTTTACTTATGGTTGAAAGAAATAATGTGAAGACCTTTTTCTATATTTTTTAGTCCAGTTTACCAAAGATCAAAGATAATTTGTCTTCGACCAATGGAACAGACAATTTATAATGAAGTGGATAAAAACATAAACATTTCCGGATATTTTGGCATTTACGCAGTGATCCATATTATTCAACTTACGCAAGTATTATTGCAATAAACCAGATCGATATCTACTTATCTCTAATACAATACAACGCTTCCAAAACAAAATCCTGAAAATCGTCAGGTTTTATTGCTTTTCACTGTAAACATTTTTCATCATCACCCGTCTCACACATTTGTGAGAGAGAAAGATCTATCTTTGCCTCTAAGGCTTCATTTTTAATCTTTGCGTACAGTGCACAAACAGGAAATCATTTTAATGTTAGTCTGACAGTGTTAAACACAGGTCTAAGAACTTTTGGATATTGTGTTTCATTGCATACTTATGATTTACTACAAAAAAATAAAATTTGTTATTTATACCTAATACTATCTTTTCCAAGAAGTCCATTTCCATTATTGCCTCATAAGTAACTTTGTTATCGTGTTTTTTAAGAACAGTATTGATTTCCTCTCTAGCTTTTTCTTGAATTTCTTGGTTTTGGGCCAATTCCAAAAGAGCAAAAGTCATTGTTGTAGCAGAAGTCTCGAATCCGGCTAAAAAGAACACAAATACTTGTGCTGCCATTTCATTGATAGTCAATCCTTGAATCTTGTCACCATTTTGCTGGACAGAAAGGCCTTCCGCGCCATCTGTCACTCTTCCTAGGTTCTTCAACTGTATTAGTAGATGCATGAAATCCTTGCGATAAACGTTATGTTTCTCTCTATAATCAACGGTATTTTTAACTAAATTCATGTAGAAGGATTCGGTATCTTTAGAAAAAATTTTTATACCAACTGCATTTGTTAACGATCTCGGAAATAGGTTTAATATAGTGAAAATTATCCTTCCTTTCAACGTGCTTTGGAAAATTCTTTTACCATACTTTCTAAATTCAGAATCGGGATTTTTCATGCTGTTGATTTCTAAACCAAAGGCAACTGAACCAATGACGTCAGTTGTAAATCTTGCCAAAATGTCTTTGATATCAACCGCGTCATTAATAGTGGCTGACTCTTTTAATATTTCCTGTAGACCACCAGTGCAATCTACCATTGTCTGGAACATCATTTTCATTTTACCTAAAAATGGTACTGATTTATTTAAAATTTTAATAAGCATACTTTAATGGAAAAATGATAACAATTTTATATCCCAGGTAAGTTTAACTTTAATTATTGATTCTTACTTTGCTAAACAGTATTATTTTATAATTAAGAATACTACATTCTTGTTTTATGTTGTAATTTTTAATTTATTGTATCTTTTATTTAAAATAATTTTATATTGGTAGAATTGATTTTAACTTTGGCAGCTATGTACAGGGTGTTTGATTAATTTTATTAAAAGCTTGATTATTTCTTGTCAACATATATGTTAAAGATATACAGTGTGAGACATTGATCTTTTTCTTTTAGGGATAGTTTTATTGGATCATAGATTGAATATTGAATATGGATCATAGTGTACGTCGTCACAAAACAGTTGGCACCTACTGAACCAACTCCAAATATCACCATGGTAACAAAGGTTTGACATCGTTTTGTATAGTGTTATTTAGAAAAAAAAACACACTGTGTTGCCTAGGTGATATTAATTTATAAACATTTAAGTAGATGCCAACATAACTACTTCTCCGTCACTACTTTCAAGGCTATTGCTATTGTTTGAGCTTTATTCGCCCTGCATTCCTTTGGTAGTCTCCAGGTGTTCAGTCCAGTTCAGTTCAGTGTCTTTCGAATTGTATGTCGCCGTGCTGTACCAAAATCTTTATTTAAAATCAAAATAGACTGCAATATATTTTTGCTTCTTTTTAAAAGCCTTATGTATGTAGTATTCCTTAATCAATGACATTATTTGTAGTAGATGTACCTGCCCTAAAAGCATTTTGTGTTTGATTTTGTGCAATTTGATCCTTTAAAAACATTCCACTGGATTAACAAATTAAAAAACTATTAAAAATTTACTTTTTTAAATAGAAATATTGATGTAAACTTAGTAAAGATAAAAATTACCTGATGTGAACGTCGGGGTGAGTTTAGCTCGAAGATTTCTCCACTTTTCATCCTCCAAATTAAACAGATGTCCTGTAAGTGGATCCTTTTCTTCGTTGGCAGAAGAACCATGATTGGTAAAATGTGCAAAATCTTTCTGCATGATACATTTAATTAGCTCCATATCAATGGGAATGAACTGGGGCGTCCAAAATGAGTACATCCCACAATATTTTAGTCCTTTAGCTTGTGCTTTATCATAGAGTTCGGAAACTATCTCAACCATGGGTTTTATTCTTTTCATTACCGGCCTTATATTTCCATAAAAGAATGTCGGTTCTAAATGGTATACATTTCTGTCTTTCCAGTACGAAAATTTAGATTTAGAAAAGATATATAATAGCGTTGCTATAACCGTAAACAATGAAATTAAGGTAAATGGTTCCATCCTACGTATCTGAAAAGTATTTAATATTAGGCTATGGTAAAAATATAACAATATAAAACCTAAAATATAAAGCTATTTTTCTTTAGGATGGACAAACTATAGCATTGTATTTCCTATACTTTAGAAACCTCTTTTAGTAAGTAGGTGTCACATATTTTTTAAAAATAATAGATTTATACTTACCTAAAATTATAATTTATTGCACTGTTCAAATAGGGATTTAAGAAAGTTTGAGAACAATAATCTCAGATTTTAAAGTAATATGATTTAATCGCAGAGAGTAATTTACTGCATTACAAATTGAACACATCCCGTGAAACAGTGAAAATTTAAAACATTTTATGCCACTTATATTTTATAAATTTAAAAGAGTTTACTATCAGATTAAGATAAACATCATTATATCATTGTTACTTATTTTTAAATTTTTTTTTTAAAATGAACCGCTGATTTTTTATAAACCTTGAAAATGTACATAAACTACATAATCGGTCTGGTGTAGTTTAGTAATCTTGATGTGGAGTTACATTTATCTTTTTATTAAGAGGAATTGCTCTGCTGACAGGCGCTAAATGAAACATCACATCCAAACACACAACGTGGTAGAGACTTAAACTTGTAAGGTTTAGGAAAATGTACTTAAAGATTGATTTCCAAGCATATTTTCTTACTTTGTTTTCCCCTCGAAGGAATACGAAGAGGATGGTGACATTGTATAATTGCAAACATACGAGGTTGACTTTAAATCAATTGATCTAGACCACCAGATTTAACCCCTTCATATTATCCAATATCAATTAAATAAGTATTCCAAAAACGCGTAATGTCTATAGCAAGATCTGCTGAAAAGAGTAATCTATGAATGCTATCAAATACTAGAGAGGATATCTGAAGATAATATGATAGAACCCAACTTGTTAGACACGATTCAGGATAATTTCTCATAGAACTGGAACCTGCCTTAGTAAAAATCATTACTTTTCAAAAAAATGTGACAGATTGCACCCTAGGACAAACGATGACTAGCTAAGGTATGTAGTACGGTAAGTAGGGCCAGTTGGAAAGGTCACTGAAAACTGAATCGACCTTGCGAAAAATATTTGAAAAAAGCACAATGCCTAACAGTGTGTTCTAAGTGCGTCTGTGGAAACCATCATCCATTCTTTACAACTTTCGTTAATTGGTGGTGGCTTATTTGCTAATTTATTTTTTATCCGATCTAGCTATTGATTCAAAAGCCTAACTGACAAAGCAAAAGGTGAAAACCGCTCTTATGTTGTCAAACCAAATATATTTACTTCCAAACCCATTTCGTTGACATCAATTAATTAATTAAAGATTTTTTTCAATATACTTTTTCCAGTTTTTTCAATTTTATCAATACCCCTGGTAGATTTATTAAAGAAGGCAAAATACTTCTCTTTAAGTACTTAAATGAAAGTATAATTGAGTTTCCTACTTAACAAGTTTCACTCATTACATCACTTTGATGTTCGCATCGCAAGGCCTGGCTAAGGTACTAATCAATAACTGAGCCGGGTGGTAGTGAAAACAAAAATTACTATAATTTCTACCATTGCTAAATTTATTTTATTTCTACATTTATTTCAAAGCAAAATATGAAGAACATTGATCAGTTTTGTGCACATTTCATGAATGTAAGTATAACATTATTATTTTACTGTTATTGTTAATGTTATTTTTATAATTAAAATATTTCAAAAAATTTATTAGGTTTTGTTTATTAAAGGATACTGATAATTCTGAAAATGGCGTTACCATGCACAAAACAAATAATAAAACCAAATAACTAATTACTTTTATTTACTTACTTTTATCTACTCATTGTGTATACATTGGCAACCATTTAAAAACAAAGGTGTGTACACATCAGTGAACAAATGTTTAATTAATAAATTTGTATGGTAAAACAAGTAACTTTATAGAGAATTGTAAAAAACTGATACAATATAGTCGAAATAACTTTACATACTAGTCAATGTCAAATAATTAGGATAGCAAAACAAACTGGAAAATCGTCAAGCGGAAAAAAAAGGTATAACTTCATGGTATTTGATCTTTACAATTATTTAACAATTAAAATATTGGACTCTCAATTATGCTCTCTTTCTTTAAAATTCAAATTAAAGTTTGAATTTTAAGACAAAATTCTTAGACTTAGGAAAATTCGGGAAGAGAAAGTAGAAAAGAACAAAATTTTAAACCAATACATATGCAAAACAAAAGGTCAACTCACCCGAAAATTAAGGGTGAGATGACTCTGGACACATAAAAATTATATTTAATATTTAGAGAACACTTTTTCACATCCAAATTAATTAGAGTAACTTTCTTCTTGCTTATTTATTCAGCTATAAATTTCTTTACTTCTAATACATTCATTGTTGTTTTCATCGATTTCGTCAGTTGAATAATCAGATACAACAATGTCGTTATCGAAATCGTCAGATAATGAGACAACTTCCATTTTCACCGAACAAATTGTTCGGTATCTAAATTCGATCTGTGTGTTTATAGCTTTTTTGAGTTTATGAATTTTAAAATTCGGACTTGAGACTTTGATAGAGCATCAAAAAGTAAGCTTAGGGTACCTCATTGGGAACACCTTCAAATTGGGGTCCAAAATATGAAAATTTTGAAGTTTAAAATGACATTGAATTTAAAGTAGACACATAGTGAATGACGATTTTGGTAAAAGTGAGTAGACTGTGGCTGTGTTGATTAGACTGAGAACTGTCAATCTAACATTTTATTAATACTTTCATTACAATTTGTTCGGTCTATGGCAATGCTAGAAGAGCATTCTCAACTGGTTTGATTCTTGATCTTAATGGATTTTTCTTTTCATTCTCTAAATAAAGTTTTTTACTGTTTGGACTTCAACTGAATGTTTCTTGGCTTGCATAACGCCACTTGTAATGTTTTCAAATATTTTTCATGGAATGTTTTCATTTACAGATGTAGACGAGGTCGGGGACAAAATATTTTTCCCCCTACCCCTATAGAAAGTACACACTTTCCTCCCTCACATCAGGGAGAAAACTCATACTTCCCTCCCTAGGGAAGAAAGTACTTTTCCTCCCCCTTAGTTTGAGTATGTTGTAAATGATGAAACTTGTGAATCTATTATATTCAAATTGTTGCCGTAATTTCTAGAACATCTTGTTTATCCTGTATTCTGGAAAAACTAAACATGAAGATTACTTTAACGTTAGGTTTTTTAATAAAAATTTCAACTTAAGGATTCTTAGATATGTTTTTTGGGTTAAGAATAAGAAAATCATAGCATGCTGTGGCTCACTGACAGTAAACACGGCCATTTTAAATTCAGGATTCTTAGATACGCTTTTTGACTTAAGAATAAAACTATCATAGTATGCTGTGGCTCACTGATAGTTTAGGTAAACACTACGAATTGAATTTTTGAAGAATGGAGAGCGATTCAAGTGACTTTGAATTTTCAAATACGCCTCCTAATATTAAGGAACAAGCCAACATAGCGTCATTAACATTACTACCACAAAAATCTAAAGACAGGTATGAAAAACAATATACCCAATATAAACAATGGGCTGAAGACAATAAGATAAATAATTATTCAGAAAATGTTTTACTGGCATATTTTTCACTCCAAGGAAAATCATTAAAAGCTTCAACACTTTGGTCCAAATATTCAATTCTACGCACAATGATACAAATAAAGGACAATCACGATATTAAATATCCAAAGTTAATAGCATATTTGAAACGTCAAAATGATGGATACAAACCAAATAAAGCTAAAACTTTTACAAGGGAAGAAATAAATACATTCTTAATGGAAGCCCTCGATGATGTTTTATAAATTTGTTTAATAAACAATAATACTTGTGGGATTACCTAATTATATTGTATATTATTGATAAATTCGTTATTTGTGCTGTAAATAAATTAAAAAAAAAGGTTTAAGTGGGTAGGAGAAAAAATGATATGTATTACATGGGAGTAAAGTGCCTTTTCCTCCCTTGGATGTTTACTGCCCTCCGCTTCGCGTCGGGCAGTAACCTACATCCTGCTGGAGGAAAAATTGCACTTTCCTCTCTAGTAATACAAATAGCTATTTTTACACTAACGTATGTAAGCTTTGAGATTGTGAATTTGTATCAATCTAACCTAAATTTGATCGTTGACAATATTCAGTAATAATTAACTCACTCATTTATTATACAGCAATAGGAAAACCAAGTAAGAACGCCAACAATATACAAATAATACATGGGTGATCCACAACATGGTCAGTTGGTCAGTATGTAAAATCACATGAAAAACGTTTTATTTTAAGTTCATTTTTAGCCACCCTTTTTCCCAAGCAAACTATTACATGCATTACAAAATATTTTTTGATTTTACTTATCTATCTGTCGCTAAAACGCAATCTCTTCCGGAAATACCCTATGCCTTAGATACTATAAATAATATCATTATATCGCACATCTTTAATATATAAAATGATGGAGTAATAAATAATAAACTTATTTAATTTATTTTAAAGACAATTAGAATGACAACAATCCTGAAGCTGTGTGGCCACGCCTACAAACTCAATTTGGTTTCCGCACAATGTGACGTAATGTATTCTTCCTAAAATAGTTAAGCTCTAAACAAATTTAGAAATACCATGAAACGCTTATCAAAATGACCGCCTATCTGTTAAACGCATATTATATTATTTATAGTAGAACGAGCGAATATGAACTTTATCGTTATCAATGCAGTTTATATCTATTGAAAGAGTAATGTATTTCCCAAATCAGATAGTCAACTATTTTTATGCTTTTAGATTGTGAAAGTGTTAGAGTAACGATGATTTTGTCAACAGTGTTGTTAGTAATAATAATAATAATTTATTTATATTTAAAATGGAATTACACATACTGGAAAAGAAGAGGATTAGAATACATCGAACCGCAACTGATTTACGGTAATACAAAAGAATTCATAACTAGAAATTTATCATTTGGAGATCAATTCGCAAAACTGTACAATCAATTGAAATCTCGAGGATTGAAACATGGTGGAATTTTTCTTATGCAACGACCTACTTATTTACCAATAGACTTGGATATAATAAAGAATATCCTTCAAAGAGATTTTAGTTACTTCATGAACCATGGATTATTTTTCAACGAGGAAACTGATCCCCTTACGGGACATCTTTTTAACTTGGAAGATGAAAAATGGAGAAAGCTGAGAGCGAAATTAACACCAACTTTTACATCAGGTATGAAAGTTAATAAGTTTATGAAACGTAATATATTTTTATAATAGATGCCTTATCAGTTTTTCTACTATACTAGAACCAAAAATAATTGAGAGTTTTATTGGCCCTCGGAATATTGAAGGCAGTGGCGTGTTTATTAATTTTTGAAAGGACTAACCCAAATAAATAATTAATTATTTTTACAATAAACTAAAAACTTTTTTTATTTTATATTTTTTTTTTGTATCTTTATACATACATTTCGTCTAACCTTCCACCTCAGATTCGTCAGATACACTATCGCTACGCTATCGTCAGCAAAGTTGATAACGACTGGTTCAATATTTTGGTCAATTCGTTGGTCTTTGTCCCATATTTTTTGTTCTTCTTTCAGAACGTGCTTGATGCATTTCTTCCAGTTTTCTGCAGTGACGCTTTGAGTGGCTTTCTTTACGTAATTTTGTACATCCGCCATTTTAAATGTTCTGTTTTCTCGTGCTACTTGTCCTTTTACTTGCGCCCAGATCAATTCTATAGGATTAAATTCGCAGTGGTAAGGAGGTAATCTTAAAACTGTTATTACACGACTTAACACCATTTCATCAACTGCGATTTTTTTTTATTTTTATTTATAAACATGTAGTTTTGTAAGCTGTAGTAATTCCGCCCTTAGACTATCTTTGTTATAATGGGTGTTTTTATCTAGTAACCATTGTTGAATTTCAGCCTTTTTCCATGATTTTTTCGGTAATGGTTCTAAATGCCGACTATGGTTCCAAAAGTCGAATGATACCTTCAAACCATTTTTCAAACACCTCTGCAATCACCAGTTTTTTTAAATTTAAAGGTTTCCTTTATAAAATTTAATTTATATACAGGAAAGGTTCGCCTTACGTAAGAGACCTTTATTTTGACTTCTGTCAATTTAATGAGATCCAAACTGTTAAAATTCATTTTTTTTCATAATTTAACTATGTGCATACAGGGTGACCCAGGGGTGTGTGCATGCTCCATAACTTTTTTCTACCCAATCTATCGATTTGATGTTTTTTTAAACGATAGGACTGACAATGAGGCATATTCTGAAAATATTTCTATTTATATACAGGATGTCCCAAATAAGATACACAACTAAGTTCTGTTTTTTTTAATGGCAACCCCCCCATTTTTGTTTCATATTTAGATTCGCCATTAAATTGTCAATATAACGCACCTAGGTTTCTTCGACTTATTTGCAATAGTTTTTGACTTATGTCAATTTATGTGTCAAAATAGCGTTTTGCAGAGATCCACAAAAAATTCAGAACTTCAGAACTAATCAAGATAACTTAATCAACAGTCGATTCCTTAAGCTTTAGCTCATCTTTCGAGAGATAGACGAACTCGGAGTCGATGTTCTATCGCCTACTCCGATTTTTTGAAAATGACAAATTACAAACAGCAATAACTCGACTTGTTCAAATGCATCACCCTATATTTTATTAATTCATTGCATGGCCTTTTTTAAGAGCTTTTTGCTGATATAGGGTTTGTGGGGTTTATTTTGTAAAACTATGCAAAATAAGAAATGTTTGACGGTTTATTCGAGAAAAAAAGGAATCGAGTAGGCCGCTGTCGTAAAATTTGATAGATTCATACAATTTTGAAAAGAAAATGTTTCAACAAACTGAAATTGTAATAGAAATAGAAATACATTACAAACTGTACAATTTTACTAATACAATTTGCAAGAACATGAAAGAATGATTAATAGGAAACAATGTAAACATTTTTGATTCCTTTTTTTCTCGAATAAACCGTCAAACATTTCTTATTTTGCATTAAACTCGTAAGTTTTACAAAATAAACCTCACAAACCCTATCAGCAAAAAGCTCTTAAAAAATGCCATGCAATGATTTAATAACGTATAGGGTGATGCATTTGAAAAACTAGAGTTATTGCTATTTGTAAGTCATTTTCAAAAAATCGTAGTAGGCAATAGAGATGTGCTAAAGGTTATGGAATCCACTGGAAAAAAGTTGATTAAGTTATCTTGTACAGTTCTGAAGTTCTGAATTTTTTTGTGGATCTCTGCACAATGCTATTTTGACACATAAATTGAAATAAGTCAAAAACAATTGCAAATAAGTCGAAGAAACCTAGATGCGTTATATCGACAATTTAATGGCGAATCTAAATATGTAACAAAAATGGGGGTTACCATTTAAAAAAACAGAACTTAGTTGTGTATCTTATTTGGGACAACCTGTATATAATTAGAAATATTTTTAGAATGTGCCTCATTGTCGGTTCTATCGTTTAAATAAAACATCAAATCGATAGCTTGGGTAGAAAAAAAGTTATGGAGCATGCACACACCCCTGGGTCACCCTGTATGTATAATACAGGCACACTCTACTTGCTATTCCCGACGTTCGTCGAATTAACAGGTGGAAAACAGATTCTTACTTACTCGCTGGTTAAAATGTACTTATCAGTGAAATGGACAAAGACAGAAATATAGATCTGTAAAGCGTTGCCATGAGTTGTATAAAAGAATAAGCAATTATAAATAAAATAAGTTATTTGAAATGGGGAGGAAATGATTTATAAGTATTACTCACTAATGTTTTTTTTCCTAAATAATATTGTTTAATCATACTTTTATTATGTATTATCCATAATTAGCCACAACCTTCAACTTTACCGTTTATATTTCGATTATGTTAAAAATTGGTAAAATAAGAATGAGATATGACAACGCTATTTTGCTTGTTTTATGGCCTTGGAAATTCTAAATTACTCTCAAACATTATTTGTTATAGTGTATTTAGTGTAATAATTTTTTATACAGGGTGTAAATGAAATAGTTATACTTGTTAAGAATTAGGAGGCACATATGACTTAATTTTTTATTACTATAGACATTTTTTGTGTTTCATATACAGGGTGCGGCAAATTAACCGTCTGTTAGAAAGATCTTGAGAACTAAAGGTATCTGAAAATTGAAATGTAGGGTTTTTAATAAAAATATGCTGGCATTCTTTTGTTATTTCTGTGCCTTAAAAAAGCAAAAAATACTTTTGAATGTAGGCTAATTTGACTCCTAAAAATCAAACTAAAAAAAATCTGTTTTTAGGTAAAATGAAAATGATGTTTTCCACCATGGTTCAGTCTACAGATGGATTAGCAGATATTCTCAAAGATGCTGCGAGAGTCCAAGATGTTGTAGACATAAAAGATGTAGTATCCAGATTTACAACAGATGTCATAGGGTCTGTTGCTTTCGGTATTGACTGTAACAGTTTAAAAAATCCAGATTCTGAATTCAGAATATTATCCAGACGAATTTTTGAGCAAAGCAACATAAGAAGGATAAAAATGTTTATAAGCACATTAGTACCTAAAAATATTCTGATAAGATTAAAATTTAAACAAACAGATGCTGAAATTGAAGACTTTTTTATGGGTGTAGTCAAAAGTACTGTGGATTACCGAGAAAAAAATAATGTTTATAGAAAAGACTTCATGCATCTCTTATTGCAATTAAAGAACAGAGGAAAAGTAGCTGACGATGAATGCATATTTGTCGAAGAAGAAAAAAATAAAGGTGGCCCTTATCTTACTCTTGGAGAAATAGCTGCACAATGTTTCGTATTTTTCATAGCTGGATTTGAAACTTCAGCCACAACAATGACGTTTGCTCTTTTAGAATTGTCGTTGAATCAGAATATTCAAGAAAAATTGAGAGAAGAAATAGAATCAGTTTTGAAGAAGCATGAAAATGAATTAACTTACGACGCTGTCATGGAAATGAGTTACTTGGATAAAATCGTTCACGGTATGTATAAAAAAATTAAAATATGTCTCTGATACAATTATAAAAAAATATTTTGTAGAAACATTAAGAAAACATCCTCCAATACCCGGTCTTCCGCGGGTTTGTAATAAACGTTACACAATTCCAAATACAGATGTAACACTAGAAGCAGGAACTAGAGTTCATATTGCTACACAAGCAATTCAAAGGGATCCTGAACATTTTCCTGATCCTGAAATATTTGACCCAGAGAGGTTTAGTGAAGAAAATAAGGCCAAAAGACATCCCTTTGCCTTCATAACGTTTGGAGAGGGACCCAGAATATGTATCGGTAATATAACTCACTCTTTTCTCTTTTGTATGAGAAATTCATTCAATTCATAAAAGTTGTTTCCCCATATACATACATATATAAATAAATAGGATTTTGCTTTTTTAGTATCTACTTACGAAAAATCAATTTTTTTCTTCCGTTGTTGCTTCAAAACTATAAACAATGCCGCGCATATTTCTTCTACATAAATGTGTGCATTTAAGTTCACAAACTAAGAAACCTGGTTCACCACTACCAACAGATTAACAACGTCAAGGCTAAAATTTAATGAAAATGTTATTGAAGATCGCCAAATATAAACAGCGGATTTGCGGTAAACGACCTTAGACCAAATTATAGCTTTGCGTAATGCTCTTACCATTTTTCAAGAAGAAATTATACACTGCAAAAAGTTGTACATTAAAATATTTGGAAACAAACATAAGGTGTAAAGATTTACGTAAAGTTAGACAATTTCTCGAACAACCAGGGTATTACTAGGCGCGGAACTGTCCATACATCGCAAAGGCATTATTTTGAATGATTGATACCTTAGAATTATTCATCCTTTATATTAGAAATAGCAAATGGATTAGGTATATGCTTAATCAAAATATGTGTCATATTTACATGAAATGATTCGAAAAAATTTTTTTTTTGGATAATTTCTTACGCAATTTAATGGTCTATCTGTAAATACATAAATACTGTTTTTTAAATCTCCTTTCATGCTTTTTGGACCAGATCACCTTCGGGTGGTAACCGTGGGTAACGTATTTTCTTTGGCAAAGTTCCTTAGTTAAATAGTGTTGTTTGATTCAGCGGTTCTATGTTCAAAATTTTGTCATTTTCCGGAATTCCAGGGCAAGTAATACATCGGTTTAATTTCCACTTTTAGTGACTTAAGAAATATCTATTTTAGAAAACTTGGGCCAGAATCCTGTTTGCCGTTTGCTAGGCATATTTTCTCAATTTCCAGAAATCCAGAACATACAATGTATTGTTCTTAATATTATCACAAACAGTTTGCTCTTTCAATTTTATTTTTTTAGATGAAAATATCACTATACTTTCCATTTTAAATATTTCTATTAATTTCAGGGGCCAGATTTGGACTACTACAAACTAAAGTTGGACTGATATCTATAATTAAGAACTTCAAAATAACTTTAAACAAGAAAACCAAGATTCCAATCCGATACACCACTAAAGCTTTTGTCACAGCAGTTGAAGGAGGAGTATGGTTGGATGTGACTCAACTAGATTAGAAACGATTGTGTACAGTGATGCTTATTCTACTTTTTTGTTTGTATAATTAAATATATAATAACTGGGTCTACTTTGTTATTTAATAGTTTTATATTATCTGTTACTAATTTAAATAAAAAATTTAAAAAATATATTATATACCTATTAGTGCGATGTTATGTCCTTCTAATACAGACCACGTGTGTGTGTCTGTAGCTTTTTTGTGTTTATGAATTTTAAAATTCTGACTTCAGATCAAAAAGTAAGCTTAGGGTTTGATGTGCCCCTCCGTACCTCTTCGGGAAGACCTTCAAAATGGGGTTCAAAATATGAAAATTTTGAAGTTTAAAATGATATTGAATTTTAAGTAGATAGATACACAGTGAATGACGATTTTGGTAAAAGTGAGTAGACTGTGGCTGTGTTGATTAGAATAAGAACTGTTAATCTAAAATTTTATTAATACTTTAATAATAATTTGTTCGGTCTATGGCAATGCTGGAAGAGCATTCTCAACTGGCTTAATTCTAGAATTTATTAAAACAAATTAAAAATATCAGTTATGGTTATCACATAGATCTCGCAGTTCAAATATTTGTACAACCCGAATTTTAGATAAAAATTGCTTTATATATGAAGAAAAAAATTTGGTGTTTAATTCACTATCAATAAGCGTAAACAAATAGTTTATATTGATGAAAATGGCGAATGCGCAAATTGATATATACAGTGTGTACCAAAAAGTTTTATACAAATGGACAAAAAGTTTATCTTGCATTTCACAAAAAAATTATTCTTGATAAAAATCTCTGCATGACTTGTTGATCCATAATCAGGTACAAAATTTGACCTCATCAGGTCATTTGAAGGTCAAATTGAGGAAAAATTTCTAGAAACATCTCAAAAAATTCATACAACGGTTTTCAGGGTCGCTGAATACGAATCCGAGGTCTGCTTGACCTCCAGGTCAGGGTCAAGGTCATTTTACGGTCAGATCTGGTCCAGGAGCTGACCTAATGAGGTCAAGCGGACCTCGGATTCGAATTCGGCGACACTGAAAACCTTTGTAAGAATTTTTCTAGGTTTCTTCAATTTGACCTTCAAATGACCTTGACCCTGATCTGATGAGGTCAAGCAAACTTCGGATTCGGATTCAGCAAGCTTTGTATGAATTTTTTCAGATTTTTCTAGAAATTTTTCCTCAATTTGACCTTCAAATGACCTTGACCTGACCTGATGAGGTCAAATTTTGTACCTGATTATAGATCAACAAGTCATGCAAAGATTTTTATCAAGAATATTTTTTTTTGTGAAATGTAAGATAAACTTTTTGTCCATTTATATAAAAATTTTTGGGGCACACTGTAGGTATATATAGTTCATAAATAAAAGGCCAAATATCAACTAAACGAATAGTTATTTGTTTTACTAGGCAGCAAAGTAGTAGATTGACGGCCGAGTTGAACATATAATTTTTTCTACGATTGTTTATAATGATATGTGTATATTGTATTTGCAGATTATTCCCACAATCTTTTTATTTTTTCTGTAGTGATGAATTAAAACAAAATTTGATATAAATCGCAATTGTTGGAATGGTTAGTTGCTATGGAAATGTATATGTTTATATCATTTTGCTGACCACGGATTACATCAGGTCTAGTACTAGAATGTCACCAGGCCCTGATCGAAGCTTGCAACAACAACGTGGTCACGTTAGCTTGGATCAAAGGTCATGGAAAATCAAAAGGCAACCGTGCAGCTGACTCTCTAGCTAAGAAAGCAGCCTCCCAAAAACTTTTGGGACCTGGCACTTTCATAAGCTTATCGGCATCAGCTGTGGCTGACCTACTGAAGAAACACTCCCTTGACAAGTTTAAGGGTAGATGGGACGACGAAACAGGTTGCAAGCTAGCCAAGGAACTATTACAGTATCCGAACAGCGAAACAGCCAAAAAATACATGACTATGAACAGACAGAACCTGCGCACAGCCACAGGTATCCTGACTGGTCACTGTCATCTACGAAAACACCTCTACAGGATGGGGTTATCTGACACTCCACTGTGTAGAGGCTGTGAACAGGAAGACGACACTGTCGAACACATTCTTTGCGAATGCCCGACACTCTCACAAATGAGACATTTTCTTTTCGGCGAGCGGTGGCTAACATATGCCAACATGAGGGAGCTACCTTCAGGCGACGTCATCGCCTACTTTAAACAAGTAGGCTGGCTGACGAGCTAGAAGGAAGGCTCAACCTCAGAAGGACGCACAATGGGCCAAATGTGGCCTACGTGCTGTGGGGTGACCCACCCTTCTAGATTTACAGATACAGAGATACAGATATCATTTTGCTGTCTAGGCAGGAAAGTCCTTACATTGCTGTCTAAGCAGGAAAAGTAATACTTTGCTGATTGGTATGTGTCTGCAAAATTAATATTTGCTGTCAATCGGTGAAAAATTTTATTGAATTAAATTACCTTATGGGAAACTAATTTTTGCTATTTGTAGGCAGAAATTTGGGATCCTTAACCATTAAGAATAGTCCGTTCCTGGCATCATGGCAATACTGTAGATCTGTTTAAACTTCTAAAGTAAAGTAATAATTTCATAAAGATCAATTATATTAATATTATTTCGCTTCCATCTATACTCTCCTGACCTTTTTCTCGTTAGTACAGGAACACATTAAAGTATGTAAATATTCTGTTGTGCAAATAGGTTTTATAAATAATAAGAGAAAGTTGTAGTACCCATTTTGTTTTACGTCTCCATATCTCGGCTGTTATTTCATACGATATCAGATAACCATGATATTAATCTCTAAAATATACATACAACAGTTTACCAACAATCCAACAATAATCCGTTGGTTTATTTTTTACCAGTACTTGTCGAACTTACGTCGAGTGATGGTCTGGCCCCCAGAGAGATTCTCATATCAATTTATAAACATTCAGATAATTAAATAATAATGGACAAGGACAACGGTCTATAAACCAGTGCTGTTGCGGTTGAACGATTTTTAAAAAACAGTAGTTTCGCGATGTGAGATGTATAGTTGATATATTATCAGAAGTTTACATTTTCCGAAATCAGGTGGGTTTGTTTTAACTTATTTTACGTTTAGATCTATAGATCTAGTATTTGCATTCAATTTTTAATCAATGTTTTACAATATTTGAAACTCTTATATTTATTGGGTGAGTATTTTGTTAAAGTACGAAACAAATAAGTTGATGTTGAATTTTGGTCGACTAAACAAATAATATTAGTTTAATTAAAAATTAGTAATTATTTTCTGTAGTAAAAGAAAATAACAATTGAATAGAGTAAAATGTTTTTTTACTTTTAAAGATTTTTCAATTTTTTTTATCTGGCACATTATTATAGTTTGAAACAACACATTCAAAAATATATTTTGGGCCAAAATTTAGTTGCTGTTATAATTAAGTTGAAAGCAGTCAAAAAAGGTTAATTCAAAAATAAAAAAAACTTGAAACAATAACCATAGACATACAAACACATACATCCACCCACAAACATACCAGTCAAGTTTGTAACACCCCCCCCCCCCCACTTTGAATCAAATAAAGTTTCATCGTCTGCAAGTTGCCTCATGAAACTTATTAATTTTAATTTTGATACATATAAACAGAACCTTGAAAAATACCACATTTAACAATTGTTCTAAAGATTTCGTTGTCAACAAAATTAATAAATTGGTGTTCTATTGCATAAATAAAGTTTAGAAGGATTTCGTAATATCTGAAATTTCTAGAATCACTAAATCAAAACATTTATTTATTTTTATTTGTTTTGGTTTACTATGTTAAATTTTGGTCTTTCTTTTTTGAGATAATTAATTTAATTTTAATACATATAAAAACAAAAAATTAAGATAAAAAATTTTGCAGAACCCAGCTGGAGATGCTGATATTTACATTAATTATTGTATTATTACCAACAATATTATTTCTTATAATTAAATGGAAAAACAGCTATTGGAAGAGAAAAGGTTTGGACTATATAGAACCAGAAATAATATATGGAAATTCAAAATGCATCGCGAAAAGATTATTATCAATAGGCGATACATTTGAAAAATTTTATAGCTATTTTAAAGGAAGAGGACAAAAACATGGTGGAGTATATCTTGGTCCTGTACCAACTTACGTGCCGGTAGATCCCATAATAATTAAAAATATTCTGCAAACTGATTTTAGTTCTTTCGTTAATCGTGGAGTATATGTTGATGAAGAAGTTGATCCGCTAGGAGCACATTTGTTTAATTTGGAAGATGAAAAATGGAAAACTCTTCGAGCAAAGTTGACACCCACGTTTACGTCCGGTAGGTATTACGATTTATTTAAAAAAAATACTTTTAGGCAACCTAAGTTTAGTGTTGCCTCTTTATATAGCACTAAAGGCATTTAACGCCTCTTACTGGTTGTGAATTTTTCGTTGTCTGATAATCGATCAACATTTCCAAATTCTCTTGATTCTTTCAGGAAAAATGAAGATGATGTTTTCTACAATGACTGGGTGCACAGAAGGTTTAAAGGACATTCTCTTTGAACATGCAAAACTCCAAAATCCCGTAGATATCAAAGACGTCTTAGGAAGATTTACAACAGACATAATTGGCTCAGTTGCTTTTGGTATAAATTGTAATAGCTTAAAAAATCCAGAGTCAGATTTCCGAACATACGGTAAGAAGAGTGTAGAATTACCTAAAAGAGGTTTTTTACGTTTGCTAGAAGTATTCATATCGCGCAGAAAAGTTAAAAATTTAGGAATAAGAATTAAATCAATACCTCAAGATGTTGAAGACTTTTTTATGAGCGTTGTAAAAAGTACTGTAAACTATCGTGAAACAAATAACATTTATCGTAAAGATGTTTTACATTTATTAATACAACTTAAAAATAGAGGGACAGTTACTGACGATGAACAAATCTTTGTTGAAAACGAAAATAAAACTAAAGGAGAATATCTTACTATCAATGAGATAGCAGCTCAATGTTTCGTCTTTTTCTTCGCTGGATTTGAAACGTCAGCAACAACAATGACATTTGCTCTTTTGGAATTGGCTTTAAATGAACACATTCAAGAAAAACTAAGAGAAGAAATAGTAACGGTGTTAAAAAAGCATAAAAACCAAATAACATATGATGCAATTATGGAAATGAATTATTTGGATAAAGTTATTCATGGTAAGTAAAATACAAATGCCAATTCTCTTAATGTTGGGCCTTAATACAGTTGTTTCGTAAACTAAAATATGTTTTGTAGCATTGATCATTAGCTCATCATAATACGTACAAATAAATTTTGTTTTAGCCCTGCAATTTTGAAGAATGAACTTCGTAAATTGAATATTAGGTTTATTCTAATTCATTTGTAAAATCGCTCCTAGATCAGTTTTTTTTATACAATTTCTTGTTTTTTACTTTATTTACATCACGCCTTTTTTTTATTTTCCTTGCATATTTTTCTCGTCTTTATATTCTAGCGATTTATTATTTTCTATTAGTTTTTCAGTTTTCTGTTGAACTTTTTTGTAATCTGGTTGATTATAATTATTCTTTGATTGTTTTGATTTTGACTATTTCCATACATATAGTCTTCTGTAACCTCTATTATTTTTTGCAAATATCTTTTACTTTATGTCTTTATGTACTCAAATAATACTTTTATCTTTTTGTCTGCACAGAAACCTTACGAAAACATCCACCGTTAGGAATAACCCCTCGAAAATGTAACAAAGACTTCAAAGTTCCAAATACTGATTTTACACTTGAAGCTGGTACCTTTATAATGATTCCAATACAGGGAGTTCATAAGGATCCGGAGTATTATCCAGAGCCAGACAAATTCGATCCAGAAAGATTTAATGAAGAAAATAAAGCCAAAAGGCCTCAAATGACATTTTTAGCGTTTGGAGATGGACCAAGGATATGTATCGGTAATTATTTATTTCATTTAATTATAACTACCACTGATAACACACTTCCAATTAAAGGATGAATCCAGTGCTTACAGTGATACCAAAGGAGAGTTGATTCTGCAGTACTAGAAATTCTATGCAACTAAGATGACTATAGAAATATTACAGACAAAGTCAAAGATAATAATTATTAAAACCAGAAAGGCAGGAAATAGGATGAGATAGCGCCAGAAAAGATAAAACGTGGAAGAAGAGAAATGGAAAAAGCAGCTTTTAGAAAACGCAAATAATCAATGTAGTAAGAAAAATACATGGTGCTTATAATCTTAAAGGCAAAATTTGACACAGTACTAAGAGAAAAGTTATGGAAATGTCTGAGGGAATAAATGGTAACAAAAAAAGTCAGAACTCCAAGACAGTCCAAATGAGCAGTGGCATATAGAAATATAAGACTAGTGCAACTACAAAGCTGGATTAACACGGACGACCTAGTAATCAATCAATTCATTTCGGAAGCTCATAGTGGTTTGTATTGTATTTTAATTTCTCTCTCTCTTTCCACTGGATTAAAACCACTTAGTTGTTAAAAAAAAAAAAAAAAAAAAAAGAAGTGGTTTTAATCCAGTGGAAAGAGAGAGAGAAATCAATCAATCAATCAATCAATGGGATAAAAATTAAAGCAACCGGAAATGGTTCTAAATAATACAGAGAAAACAAAAATATTGAGAGTAAATGAGAGTAAGCAGAACAAAAAACATCACTTTTGGACGTATTTGAAGAAGTAACCCCAGTTAATTACTTAGGAATTAATATAAACAGGGAGGGTGGAGTATTTTGATACAGTAGATCAATTTAAACACTTGGGATCAATAGTTACAGATAAAAACAAAGATGTAGAAGATGTAAATGTCCGTATAAAGTGCAGAAGCACAAAGAATAAAGGACCGGAATAAAAATGGAACTGAAAGAATTGTACATCAAGTACATCCTTCTGAAACACTATAAATTCCGGGTATATTGAGTAAGACATCTCTAATAAATGTACAATACACGTGCAGCGAAGCGAAGTAAGTTGGATGGGGGGAGGAGTTGGATGATAAAACTCAAGGAAGGCAGTAAAAGAGATCGGTAATGTGGAGAAAGAATCGATTGACCTAATCATAAAAGAATAAAAGATGCAAAAGAAAAGCTAAACAGCACCAACCTATCATAATATGTTGTCAGTGGGGTTAGGGTAGTAGATTTTAGAATTTATATATGAAACGAACAATTTCAATTTAAAAGTATTTTAAAGATAATCTAAAATGAGTGTTCTTTTTTTTACTCCAGGGGCAAGATTTGGATTACTACAAGCTAAGGTTGGATTGGTAGTGGCTATTAGAAACTTCAAAGTTACTGTTAACGAAAAGACGAAATTGCCAATTGAATATGCAACTAATTCATTTATTACTTCAGTTAAGGGAGATGTATGGCTTAATGTAACAACACACTCCCAATAGTGGCGTCTACAACGAGTTTATTGTATTTTGTAACGGTGGTGGAATTTTTTGAACCATAAAAATACCAAAAACGGACCATGGGCGTACCAAAACTACCTAAGGTAGTGAAATAAATCACACTTCTTCTCAAGAACAAAGACATTAAATGTCCTACACTGCACCAGCGTCTGGACTTCAACAACTACTCCTTGGGCTGTATGCCTCCCCAGGTATTGAATTACGAAAGTCCAGACGTGGTTTGGCGCCCGACCAAGTCGGGGCTTTAAACCGAAAACTTTGAT
This sequence comes from Crepidodera aurea, assembly GCA_949320105.2. Classification (NCBI taxonomy): domain Eukaryota; kingdom Metazoa; phylum Arthropoda; class Insecta; order Coleoptera; family Chrysomelidae; genus Crepidodera; species Crepidodera aurea. The sequence goes on from OX439472.1 coordinate 84,855,313, forward strand.
TTTATTATTAAAGGAGCTTGCCATTCTTAGACCGGTTTCGGAATGATTGTTCCTCTTCAGTAAGAAGCAGGCTAGCTCGAATTTCTATCTCTAAAGAAATTCTGAAGATCGCTTTGAACCCACCAACTCTTAGTACAAACGGTTAAGTCGAGAAAGAGGAGGTGAGTGCAACGTCATCTTCACATTTATAATAAAATCAAAGCTTGCCCAAACTACAGAAAACTGGTCCTTTATTGGTATTTTTATTGTTCAAAAAATTCCACCACCGTTACAGTTTTCTGTAGTTTGGGCAAGCTTTGATTTTATTATAAATGTGAAGATGACGTTGCACTCACCTCCTCTTTCTCGACTTAACCGTTTGTACTAAGAGTTGGTGGGTTTAAAGCGATCTTCAGAATTTCTTTAGAGATAGAAATTCGAGCTAGCCTGCTTCTTACTGAAGAGGAACAATAATTCCGAAACCAGTCTAAGAATAGCAAGCTCCTTTAATAATAAAATCAAAGTTTTTGGTTTAAAGCCCCGACTTGGTCGGGCGCCAAACCACGTCTGGACTTTCGTAATTCAATGCCTGGGGGGGCATATAGCCCAAGGAGTAGTTGTTGAAGTCCAGACGCTGGGGCAATGTGGGACATTTAATGTCTTTGTTCTTGGGAACAAGTGTGATTTATTTCACAACCTTAGGTAGTTATTGTATTTTGTCTAACATAATTTTTTTAGTTATAACATAAATTAAATTTGAACTTGGGGCTTCCAGTACAACATTAAAAAGTTGTCGTACCGCAAAGGAAAAAAGAAGGGAAAGAAGCTAAAGAAATTCTGTACATAATTTGTTCGCTTTTTCTAATATTCAATATGTAGTAACATGTGACAAGTGTCTACCTGGACCACAGTGTGACGTATCGTTAATACAGAGATGGATGCGGAATTTATTTAGCTACCTTCTTTTTTCTTGTAAGTATACCCTCTATGTTGTTGTTTAAAAATATATTTATAAAAAATTATGTTAGACAAAATGCAACAGTGGTGTTCAAAAGAATTGTTAATAGTTTTGAATCTTGTATCTTTCCATGTTTAAATAAATAAAGTGTTTGTTTAAATTAATTTTAACCTTCTGCAAATAAACTTTAAATAATTAAGTAGAACAACAACTGTTCCATTCAGAAACAATGAAGAAAGTTATTCTATCTGTTTATTTTGGCAATGTATGTGTATTCTATAAGAATTTACCAAACAAACTTGATATTTTAGAAAAGCTGGTCATACTCAGTTTCTTGGTATTTTTCTACAGAACTGGCTAAAATCTCATAAAGTTGCCTGTAATTATTTCTTTTTGGTGGGCTCTATTTGGTTAGCTTGGGAGTTGACCAAAGTTAGTTTGTGGCATGCTAAATCCCTTCTCAATCCATCAAAAAGCATCCATATGCTCGGATGGCTGCAAGGAAATATGGAATTAAGAGCATTGTGATTAGTTGTTCTTGGTGATTCATCAAGAGCGGGATGGTAATGGTTCCATATTGTAGGATAGAATTATGGACTTCTTCATGTGGCACCTTCTATAAGGGTGTGTCACGGTAGACGCTACGCTCTTGACTGACTCTGTTGTGCCGTTGAGAGTCACCAATTATAACGTGCAATGGCCTATAGGAAAACACAGAAAACCCTAAGTCTCGACACTTTTTGCATAAGTTGGTTGAGTTGGTTTAGGCTATTTTAGATTTATTTTAGGATAATTGGCTAAGATTGGGTTGAGGTAATTTCTTCCGATGGTATGGAAGAGCACCGATGCGAGAGGATCGCTTTCTCAGTTTGTCGAGTATTATTTCAACGTCCTTGTTTTTGATTAATAAAACTTTTTTGCTGTAACCTAACCGAGATTTTTTTCAAATTCTATTAAAATAGCCTTATGGAACCTAATAATTTTAATTTTGAGTAAATCTTAAGACCTAACACAATACTAATAATATGACGACTTTTTTTATTATGGAATATAATTATAATTTCTATATGTGACCTTATTTTATTACCAGCGTAGTCACTGTCTTTAATTCAACTGTTTTAATTTCTTTTGGCCCTTGTGTTAATTGCCAATCGAATACCTTTTTATATCAAATAAATAATAACAAATAATTTTGTTATATATTTAATCTTGAATTACTCTTTAATATTAAACTCGCTTTATCTGTTTTATCTTTGTTATTGTATCTATTTTAATATTATTATCTATACACGGTTTGTTCAACCAATTTATAAGATTCAACAATTTTATTTACCGTATTTACGCATAATTTATTGAAGATTTTGTGTTTCATTTCTTCAAATAAATTGCTTCCTTCCTTGAAACTAGTGACTTTGTATTCCAGCATATTTTAATTTATTCGTTTGGTCTATATATCTGTCACACTATTGAATTCAAATATTTACTATAGATAAATCGACAACTGGACTTTGATTTAGCAAAAAATCCAGCTGGTAAAGTATATCTAGAATCAATTTAAACCAAAATATATCAAAATAATCAATTCTCAAGTTGTGTACCTTTTTCCTATATTTTTGGTTCAATAAATTAAATTGCGACCTTCCTAATATTATTTTTTTGAGATAACGAAATTATTATCGAGTACATTTGTACTAACTTCTCATATATGCCAATATTAAAGTAGTTATGATAAGAAAGTTTGCAGCTTCTAACTGGAGATGCTGATATTTACACTAATAGTTATATTATTACCAACGATATTATTTCTTATAATAAAATGGAAAAACAACTATTGGAAGAGAAAAGGTTTGGACTATATAGAACCAGAAATGATATATGGAAATACCAAATGCATTGCGAAAAGATCAGTATCGATAGGTGATACATTTGGAAATTTTTATAACTATTTTAAAGGAAGAGGACAAAAACATGGTGGAGTATATCTTGGTCCTATACCAACTTACGTGCCGGTAGATCCCATAATAATTAAAAATATTCTGCAAACTGATTTTAGTTCTTTCGTTGATCGTGGAGTCTATGTTGATGAGGAAGTTGATCCTTTGGGGGCACATTTGTTTAATTTGGAAGGTGAAAAATGGAAATCTCTTAGAGCAAAGTTGACACCCACGTTTACGTCAGGTACATATTACGATTTTTTTTAAATAATACTTTTAGACAATGCAAATAGATTCCTATTACTAATTTAAAACCTTTGTTATCTTATTTTCTGTTAACATTTCCCAAATAGTAAATCTATATCTCGCTTAAAGCCACAATCTTTTTATCCCAACCAACTACTCCGCTTATGGATTCACATTCGCTTAACCTTGTTCTAATCATTCTAGATATTAAGATATTTTATTTTCCATTTGTTTCATTATTCCAGCATCTTCATTACTTCTAAATATCATAAATTATATTACTTATTTTTGTGAGTCAACACTAATTTTCAAAAGAATCAAAAACTATAAAGATTTATCTACTTTCAACAAAAATACTTTTCATGTATCAAATTAAATAAAGAAATCTTAAAATCTTAATCTACCTTTCTTCTCACTACTGTTAGTTCTTTCAGGAAAAATGAAGATGATGTTTTCTACAATGACTGCGTGTACAGAAGGTTTAAAAGACATTCTCTGTGAACATGCAAAACTCCAAAATCCCGTAGATATTAAAGATGTCCTAGGAAGATTTACAACAGATATTATTGGGTCTGCTGCCTTTGGTATAGACTGTAATAGCTTAAAAAATCCAGAGTCAGATTTCCGAATATATGGTAAAAAGATATTCGATTTACCTAACAGAGGTATATCACGTTTGCTGGATATATTCATATCTCGAAAGAAACTTAAAAAGATAGGAATAAAAATGAAATCAATACCTCAAGATGTCGAAGACTTTTTTATTAATGTTGTAAAAAGCACTGTGAACTATCGTGAAAACAATAACATTTATCGTAAAGATATTTTACATTTATTATTGCAGCTTAAAAATAGAGGCACGATTACAGACGATGAAAAAATTTTTGTTGAAAACGTAAATAAAACTAAAGGGGAATTTCTTACTATCAATGAGATCGCAGCTCAATGTTTCGTATTTTTCTTCGCTGGATTTGAAACGTCAGCAACAACAATGACATTTGCTCTTTTGGAATTAGCTTTAAATGAAGAGGTTCAAGAAAAACTAAGAGAAGAAATAGTATCGGTGTTAAAAAAGCATAAAAACCAAATAACATATGATGCAATTATGGAAATGAATTACTTGGATAAAGTTGTTCATGGTAGGTAAAACACAATCTAAAATCTAATATACGACGTCTCTTGGACCTTAAAATTAGGCAGGGACTTTTGGCATAATTTTAATTGTGAGTTCAACAAAAGCTAAAGATCTACAAATCCATGTGTGCTAAAGCTGTTTTTTGAACTATATGTTTGGCACCCAAATCTTGTTTTGATCCTGAAGCTTTGTAAAAGGCGTCCAAAAAATTTTGCATTGGTGCGAAAGCCATTTTCACCATCTTGTACAAACATTTTGATGCACGCAAAATATGTCAATTGTCTTAAGTTTCTTTGAAGGAAGATCATCTCCCTGATTTATAACTTTCTGACAAATGACAAAAGATGATTCCCGCAAAATGCAACAGTCAGTTGTTAGGATCTTACAAAATTAGTCGTAATAAGAAGTTAGTCGCTGGAACATTTAAACCGTTGCAGGGAAATAATTTTACTACAGTCAACGATGCTGTTGGTATTAAATATTATGCATAAAATTTTTAACCTGACTGTGGATAATTTGTAATATCATCTTTATTCTGGGTGGAATAATTGTCTCTTCTCATATACTTATAGTTGTTTCAGCTACATAAATAGTGACTATATGAGGATTTTCTGGGATTTCCCACTACTGTAACTAAAATGCGCCATCAATCATAAGTAAATTGCTCCGGAGCGCTACGGGAAATAAATAATAAAAGCCGCCCTTACCTATAATTTGTTACTTTTTTCATGATTTCACTTTTGGTAAACCTTACTCTTATAGTTCATTTATAAAATTTTGATTTTTCAGGCCCAGGCTCTTTCGTTACTCGATCAAGTGTCAGCAATGATTTTTTAACACCTTTTATTATCTGTTTCAAGTAAAGTAATAGTTAGAGATAGGACAACCAAAATTTTTGTCTCATAGCACCCCGGCTAAAACCACATGGAATCGATAGATTATATATATTATTTGCGTCGATGTCTATCCAATGATCTTTCTAATACTGTACCCTTAAATTCATGTAAGAAATTACATCTTCCGAAGGTCCTTCATTTGTGATTCCTTCATCAACATTTTTATTAGGTTTATGGCATATCTTAATAGCTTTTGTCTTCAAATTATTAGACATTTTGTATGGTCACCTTTTTATTATTGGTGTTATCTATCTATTGCTTCATTTTCTTATCATACTTTCCACTCTCCGTATTTGTATTAATAGTTTTTAAATATTTCGTAACCGTTATTGCAATTCCTTCAAATGTTTATTCAAATAATCTCATGAATTTTTTATTTACATCACGCCTTTTTTATTTTCCTTGCATATTTTTCTCGTCTTTATATTCTAGTGTTTTTTTGTTTTCTATTAGTTTTTCAGTTTTCTGTAGAATTTTTTTGTAATCTGGTTGATTGTAATTATTCTTTGCTTGTTTTGATTATGACTATTTCCATACATATAGTCTTCTATAACCTCTATTATTTTTTGCAAATATCTTTTACTTTATGTCTTTATGTACCCAAATAATACTTATATCTTCTTGTCTATGCACAAACCTTACGAAAACATCCACCTTTGGGAATAACGCCTCGAAAATGCAACAAAGACTACAAAGTTCCAAATACTGATTTCATACTTGAAGCTGGTACCTTTATAATGATTCCAATACAAGGAGTTCATCATGATCCCGAGTATTATCCAGAGCCAGAAAAATTCGATCCAGAAAGATTCAATGAAGAAAATAAAGCCAAAAGGCCGCAAATGACATTTTTAGCATTTGGAGATGGACCAAGGATATGTATTGGTAATTATTTGTTTTATTTATTGGTAACACCCAATAGCATAGTTTCAATGAAAGTGATAATAAAGGGGATTGATGTAACAATACCAGGAATTATATTTAACTGCGTGCAAGTATGAAGCTGATACACTTCTGAAGGATACTTGTAAAGAAGCGATTAAGCTCTGTAAAAATTATCGCAGAGACAGGCAATAATAATAATAATATACGCCCTGCAATTCACGCCCTTACGAGTGAACCCCAGAAGCTAGTAAATACGATCCTACATATAATACAAAATTCACAAAGTATCTATGGCTTTAAGGAACAGCCGAAATGGCTTCAAGGAACGGCAGGAAGATACAATATTTTCTCTAATCTCAATCGTTAGAAAAATATGCGCCTTCATATATTTCATATACTGTTTTGATCACAGGTTTAATCGAGTAACTTTCTATTTTTCAAAAAGTGTCGCTGTCCTTTCTCTTCTTACTTAATGTAGACGTGCCTTTTATAAGTGTAGAAACAGTTGTTTTTTGGAACAGTTTCTGTTACGGCCTCTGATGTAGAAAATTCAGAACACAATCATTAATAAACATTTTTCAACATAATTTTGGCATCGCTTGCTAGTCGTCACATTGAGAATTTTCTAATAGATTACAATCTTCTTCTTCAAAATAGAATTGAAATTAATATTAAAAATAAAGTCTACATTCTGAAATTCCAATCATGCAGATAAATTTTGCAAGAGAAGGAAAAATAAAGTCTACATTCTGAAATTCCAATCATGCAGATAAATTTTGCAAGAGAAGGAGTTGGGAAGTAGAGAATGAGTAAAACTCAAGAAGCTCCAAGGAGGAGGAAGAAAATTGAAGTAAGAGCTGAAAGAGAAAAGCGAGAGAACGGAATTTGACATCTTTTATATTGTGGTCTGTAGGATTAGGGCAATAGAGGGTATCTTTGGTAGTCTGTATACAAAAACATTAGTTTGAGTATAAAAGTATTTCAAAAATAATCTAAAACGTGTGTACTTTTTTAATTTTAGGTGCAAGATTTGGATTACTACAAACCAAAGTTGGATTAGTAGCGGCTATTAAAAACTTTAAAGTTACTGTAAACGAAAAGACGAAATTACCAATTGAGTATGCAACTAATACGTCAATTACTTCAGTTAAGGGAGATGTATGGCTCAATGTAACTAAACTATAATAAATATTAAAAAATGTTAATATTTTTGTATCTTTCATTATTTAAGTAAATAAAGTTTTTTATTTAAATTAATTTCCACGATCTGCTTCTAGCACAGGTACCTACCCTTTTAATAATTCATTAATTAATAATGGATACAGTTTAAAAGGAAAATCCAGCTTTGTAAGTGTATTATACCTGATACAGGAGTCTGGCATTAGCGATTTGATAAGACAAGGTTTTCTAAAGATGTGCCAAACGAAACATTTGTAAAATATTAAGTGGTGTATAGGGTATTTTTTTAAGCAGCGATTATGCTTGAAATCTAACAGTTTTTTTAATTCTATAATGAAAGAAAGAATTCATAAAAATGGCATAATAATAATAACGCCCTTCAATTCACCCCCTTAGGCGAGAACCCCAGAAGCATAGCTAGGATGCACGTGGAGATTTTTTAGTGGATATGGTATGCTCCACACTCCTCGATGATTCCACAGGTGCCGATGCCGAAGGTCGGCAAGCGGATTTTTTCTTCAAAAAAAAAAGACCAAAATGGCACTTAACAATATCGAAAATTTGGTTCCATTATGTTATAGAATATTTGATTACTTGAAGAAATAGAATCATTAGACTATTATACATAGTGATTAATAGTTATTTGTTTACAGATTACAGGGTGTCCCAACTAAAATTTGCACCCAAATATTTCGAGTTTTGTTCAAATTTTGAAAAAATGCCGAAACAGGTCAATTTTAACCTAGAGGGGGCTCAATTTTTATCGTAGTTTCAAACTCCTTTTTTCATTCATCTAGCGTCCAGAACCACCCCTTGAAAAATCTTAAATGGCAAGGGGTGTTAAGTGATACATCATCTTTTTTTTATTTCAAATGACAAATGATCTAAGCAGTTTTCTCAAAAAAGAGTCATTCAAAATAAAAAAGGGGTTACATTAGATAATGAAAACAGCTTCAAAATGAGGTGTCACTTAACACCACTTGCCATTTAAGATTTTTCAAGGGGTCGTTCTGGGCGTAGAGGGATGAAAAAAGAAGTTTGAAATTACGATAAAACAAAACTCGAACGATTTGGGTGCAAATTTTAATTGGGACACCCCGTATGAGTCCTTATAAAGTAAATTCTTTTGTTTTGTTATTAAACAAACTATCCTCAATAATTTTAATTGCAGATAACCTCCAGTGTTGCTGCTAGCTGATAATTAGAGTAAAGCAATTATACATAAACGGATGTCAATAAACAAAGTTACATTTATTGAAGATAAAAATTTCAAAAAATAGTAATCATTTATTTTATGACATTTTCTTTGTCAATTACCATCATACAAATAAAAAATAATATATAGTTATATATTCAAATTCTAGGAATAGTGCTGAATAGACGAGAACGGCCAAGGAGATTCCTAGGAAGCCTTATCTCCAGCTTGCAATCTTTCTTTTCGTTTTAATAAAATAAATTCATTCCTTGCTTAGCCACATTTGTAGTTAGTTATCATATTTTGTATTTGTATAAGTTCTTAAAAATATTAAAGTTTTTAAAAACAGTTTTTCTGATTTAAGATTTAAATCTGGCGCAGTCAGTAGGATACGTGCGGTCGTTAAAGAAAAGAGCTTTTCGCATCGTGCGTAAAAACTTTTTCACGATTTTGGTGTCTTAACATCAGAGCGCGTATCTACGAACTTACATTTCCCTTTAGTGGATTAATGTAACTTTCCGTTCTGTGCAGTGAGGTTCGAGAGAAAAAACCATTGGATTATTTTTTCGAAAAGTGGGCCCTGGAGCACCTGACGTTGGACTACAGCAGGAATCGAAAAAGAAACTGGTACCACAGCTACATTGTAAGTGCTAAGTTCCTTTTTGCCTATTCCTAACATTTTCTAAATATTCGGGATAGATAGATAAGTCAAACAATTCTTCTTAAATAATAATAATTATTTTAATAATACAATTTGATTTCTCATGACCGATATAGACGAAATCGCGAAAAAATTAGCAATAGCCTTCTCTGAGGCAGATAAATCTGGAAATAATTTAGAAAACAATTTAAACTCAGATTCTCACGAAGAAATGGCTCGTCCAGCAATAAACTGGAATCTTTTTAAATCAAAACTAGATATTATTAGGCCATATGATGGCGATAGCAACACTTTAAATAAATTTATAACACGTTGTGAAAGTCTAATTGCTACTTATCAGGAATATAACGATGCCGAATTAAATAAACATATCTTTGAATGCATACAAGAGAAATTAATAGGGAAAGCAGAGACTATGGTTGGAAATCGCGTAGAGTTAAATGATTGGGATTCACTAAAAAACGCCCTAAAGCAATGTTTTTCAGACCGCAGGGATTTAAGTTGCTTAATTCAAGAACTGACTAGAACCAAACCGTACAAAAATGAAAATCTGATAGACTTTGGTACTAGATTGCAATTATTAAGGAGCAGCATTGCTCAAAGAATAAGTAATGATCAAACATTAAGAAATAATGATAAAATATGTCAAATTAACCATTGTGACAAAACGGCATTAAACACGTTCATTGCCGGCTGCACAGGTATATTAAAAAATAACATGCATCTAAAAAAACCGGCGTCTCTTGAAGACGCAATCGCGTATGTAAACGAATTCGAAAATTTTGGGAGACTTTATGGTCAGCCCGATGAACCTCGAGGTCATTTTTCTAAAAATAATAATTTTAAACAGCAAAATGCAACAAGGTCATTTACTACATTTAATCAACAAGATCAACAATTTTATTCTTCAAATCATTTTAATCAAAATCAGTACCAAAGTGCTCAGAAACCGGTGTGGTCAAGTCATCCTGTTAATGTCCAACCACGGCCTCAACCTCCCCGTAATTATCCAACAAACTCTCAAGTTTTTGGACCCAAAATAAATGTTTTTAAACGCAATCAAATTCCCCCACATCGATTGCCTAAACCAGAACCGATGTCTGGAATTTCAAGCAATTCCTATAATACAAAAAGATCTTTTAATCCAAATAATAATAATGGCAATTATAATAGACCTAACAATTATTTCCAAAATTATGGTCAAAAACCAAATTTCGTAGTAGAAGAGTTATATGCAAATAACTATTCTGGTGATAACAATTATATCAACTCCGAAGACCATGATTACGATACCGACGAAATTGTACATAAATTCGGAAATTCAGTCCAAATTGCGAATCAAGAATCGGGTACGGACGACCCAAATTTTTTCGGAACAAGCCTCCGGTCCAAACCCGACATAATTGAACTAAATATAACTTCGACCAATCCCCTACCGTATATCGAAATCGAACAACCAAAATTAAAATTGCTCATCGATACCGGTAGTACCAAATCAATAATTAGGCCAACAATTGCCGAAAAATTTTACCCACACTGTATTTATCATTCAAATGTAGACATTAAAACGTCTCTTACTAGTAAACGTATCATGTATCAAGCAGATATCCCCGCGTTCAGGGAATTCAATTACGATAACAACATTAACTTTATACTTTATGATTTCCACGAATTTTTTGATGGAATTGTAGGTGTAGAAGACCTTATAAAAATGAATTTAAATATAGATTTTACGAATAATAGGTTAATTAGTAATCGAGTAGAAATTCCTATAAAATTTAGGAAACCCTCTGATGTAAAATTCGAATTTTCAGTCGGTCCCTCGGAAAAAATTCTTAAAGCACTTCCAGTTAGTATTCTTGAAGGAGAAATATTAATCAATGAAACCCATTTAAGTGAGGTTTGCATTCCTGAGACTCTAACAATGGCAAGAAACGGGTACGCTATAGTTGAAATAATTAACGAAAGTAATAAAACTATTTCGGTAAATTTAAATAAACCCATACAGGCGGAATCTTTCGAATCTACTTTATACGAAGTACACAATTTTAATTATTTTAAGGGACAAAGGACAAAACCAAATAACAACGAAAGAATTGACATTGATAATCTAATACGCACTCAACATATGAATACGGAAGAAAAAGAAAACATACTTAAATTATGTCGACAATTCTCCGACATTCTCTTAAAACCGGGAGATCCCTTAACATTCACTTCTAAAGTAAAACATAAAATAAAAACGACGGATGAAACCCCCGTTCATGTCAAATCTTATAGATACCCATATGTCCATAAAGAGGAGGTACGCCGACAAATAAACGAGATGTTAGATAAAGGAATTATTCGACCATCGTGTTCGCCCTGGAGTTCCCCTATTTGGATAGTAGGGAAGAAAATAGATGCGTCGGGACGCCAAAAATGGCGTCTGGTCATTGATTATCGGAAACTTAATGAAAAAACAATTTCAGACAGATATCCGATACCCAATATTAACGATATCTTGGATAAATTGGGCAGAGCTCAATACTTCACGACTTTAGATCTGGCTAGTGGTTTCCACCAGATCGAAATGAGCCCATGTTCCATTGACAAAACCGCCTTTAGTGTCGACAATGGGCACTACGAATTTTTGAGGATGCCTTTCGGCCTCAAAAATTCGCCCTCAACGTTTCAGAGGGCTATGGATGAAATATTAAAAGACCTTCAGAATAAATGCTGCTTAGTATACATGGACGATATCATCATATTTAGTACGAGTCTGCAAGAACACATACAGAATTTAAAAGCAATATTTTTCAAATTAAGAGAAGCATGTCTAAAAATTCAACTTGATAAATGCGAATTCTTACGCAAAGAAGTGGAGTTTTTGGGTCATGTGGTTACACCTGAAGGTATAAAACCAAACCAAAATAAAATCAAGGCAATAAGAAAATTTCCAATCCCTTGTACACAAAAACAAATAAAATCATTTCTCGGTCTACTCGGGTATTATCGGAAGTTCATTAAGAACTTCGCGAAGATCACTAAACCAATGACAACTTGTTTAAAAAAGGACCAAAAAGTAGAGCATACAAAGGAATTTATAAATTGTTTTAACACATGTAAAGATTTACTGATATCGGAACCTATTTTAGCATACCCAAATTTTGAAAAACCTTTCGAATTAACAACCGACGCCTCTAACTTTGCGATTGGTGCCATATTATCTCAAGAAGGTCACCCTATCTCATATGCGTCACGTACTCTTAATTCGGCGGAAATCAATTATTCGACAATTGAAAAAGAATTGTTGGCCGTCGTTTGGGGCTGCAAATACTTCAGACCTTACCTTTTTGGTCGTGAATTTTGTATCTTCACGGACCATAAACCGTTGCAATGGCTATTCTCTTTGAAAGAGCCAAATTCGCGTCTTGTCAGATGGCGATTAAAATTAGAGGAATTCAATTATACGATTAAATATCAAAAAGGCAAAAACAACCAAGCAGCTGACGCTTTATCGCGAATAAACCCTGATTGTGATTTAAATGCCATCGAAACCGATTCATTAGACGTCAACATCGACGACCTCGACGCGATAATTCAAAACGATATTGACGACTTACCATTTTTGTCCGGAACGGAAATATCTGAGATTTTAAGGGAAACCCCAGAAAAAATTCAAGTAATATCCAATGTTCAAATTCAACCCCCGGTTGAACTTCGAAATGAATCCCCAGTCCAAAATAATCAAACCGACTTAGAAACAGTACATACATCTGTAGAAAACCCCATTTTTAATATACCAATAACGGAAAGAGCCCTAAATCTCTACAAAAATCAAATACTTTTGTCTTGCGGAGAAATTAACGAAATCAAAACAAAACGAGAGCAAGTTTTCGAAAACACTAGACTTTTTGTTATTTTACCACAAAGAAATTTAGAACAAAGCATAGTAAACTTCATTAAGGATTTCATAGACCCAAAGCGCAAATATGCTCTATTCTTCAGAAACCCACTTAAACCCGAAACTTTTGTTGTTACAGTTCAAAAATTTTTCAAAAATTCCGCTTTTAACTTTGTTCATTGTATAAAAATCTTGGATGACGTACTGACATGTGAAGAACAAAAAGAAAAACTGAATTACTACCATAACTATAAAAACGGTCATCGCGGAATCAACGAAGTCAAAGCCTCTTTAGGGTCTAGATACTATTGGCCCAAAATGTCGGAAGACATAGAAAAATATATAAGCAATTGCGAAGTATGTTAAAAAAAAAAAAAAAAAAAAAAAAAATACGATAGAAACCCGCCTGTATAAAATTTAATTTAACACCAACCGCTGCTAAACCTTTCGATCACATACATATCGATGTATTCCGAATATCCAACACTTTATAAAAAATTAATTGACCATTACAACAAATCTTTAACTGTACTGTGGCAAAACCAACAAAAATTGCAGAATAATTTAAAAAGATTCCAGGCATCAATAAAAAAAAAACCAAATCATAAGCTTAGAGAATTATATAACTTTTCAAGGTACAATAAGTCAAATTAATATAGATATTCAGACTATGTTTATCGATAACATAGAAATGCTATTGTATTTTTGAAATTGAATTCACTTCATAATTCCATAGTATCCAGCCATGAAATTGTTGACATGATAAATTATCTCAAACGAATTTATAATCCGGAAAAAATACCAAAATTCAAAAATATTTTGACTTACTATCTATTCTTAGGAACCCAAGTAACCTTTTCGAAATCAAAACTTATTTTCGCCATACACATTCCAATCCTAAAACAAGAAATTCTAGACTTTTATCACATCTACCCATTAATCCAACACCGTAGAATGTTTATACCTACTTACCCCTACTTAGCTCGAACAAAAAAGGATTCTCAACCCCAAAAAGAAGAATGTCCAATGTTGGAAAATACATATTATTGCCAACAGAATTTTGTAACCAGGGATAACTGCACTCTACACCTCCTCGACGGATACACTCCGAAAAACTGTCAAGTCACCGAAATCAATATTGAAGAATCGATAATCCAACAAGTTACCGAAAACGAAGTCCTTGTAATACCTTCAAGACCAGAAAAAATACTTTCAAAATGCCGGACGGACCGTTTCTTAGAGATCAAACTGCCTACATTGCTAAGAATCCCAAAAGGATGTTCAATATCAATTAACGGATTGACGTTCATCAACAATCCGCAAATAAGAGATGGAAAAGCTTTAATACTGCCAAAATTCGCTGATGGATTTTATGAGTCACAAGAACCGTATCAAGCCTCCAACATCACCAGGCTCAATTTCGAAGATCTCTACGAAATCAATAAGATTGCCAGGCAACTGAAACCAATCCAAGAAATAACCAGTACTCGGCATATAGTACCAATAGTGGCCCTATCTACAGTAACGGTTATCATTTGCATCACCCTAATCGCCCTCTTCATATTCTGTAATCGACACCGCAAACCAATTACAAGAAATGAAGAACCACCCCTTGTTCGAGTTCCAAAAATACATCCGTATTTTTTCAACCTAAGGATGGAGGAGTTATATATTCAAATTCTAGGAATAGTGCTGAATAGACGAGAACGGCCAAGGAGATTCCTAGGAAGCCTTATCTCCAGCTTGCAATCTTTCTTTTCGTTTTAATAAAATAAATTCATTCCTTGCTTAGCCACATTTGTAGTTAGTTATCATATTTTGTATTTGTATAAGTTCTTAAAAATATTAAAGTTTTTAAAAACAGTTTTTCTGATTTAAGATTTAAATCTATATATTACGTTTACTTTAACATAATAAACACTATTAATCATAACTTTTTATTTATAGACAATGACACCGTTAAATTTTGATAAAATTGTTGAAGAATGAGAATATCTACTTGTCTACTGCAGAAAATATTGATACCGTACAAGAAATGATTTTGAATAGAAGAGAACAATTTAAAGTGCAACAAGCTTACAGAAACTTTTAGTATTCTCTATTAAAACAATATTATCTATCTAAAAGATTTTACTTTAAGACATAATATTTCTTACCAAAAATGAAGCTCCACATACCTGAAACAAATAAATAATAAAAATTAGATTTCTCTTATCAAGCCTACCACAGCAAACTACTATTTTAATGTGGGTTTACGGTCGTGTAGCGTACAATATATTATTTCATAAATTTATTTAGAAAATGTATTTTTTTGCAGGTATTGTTATATGACAACTCAACTTTAGTCATATCATCTATCGTTCGTTGCTAAATTAAGCGAAATTATTTTAAAAAAACTATTTTTCTTTTTTCTTTTGTTATGTAAATACATCCCAGGTAGTTTGAAATAAATTTATATAAAAATAAAATTAACTCAGAAACGACAAATGACATTTTCAGTTATGGTTCAAAAAATATTCCTAAAGATTTACAGGTAGATTAAAGAAAGGTACCCATTGTCCAGTGTAAGCTGCAGAGTTATGCCATCTTCCTATTTTTAGACTAATTGCCCGAGTCGAGAAAATTTAATAAACCTTCCAGCTTTAAAAATTATCCTTTGTAATGTATAATATCAGAAACTGGACGGCTTCAGTCTTTATTGGTGGATTCTATTACTAATTTTTACTTTTAGATATTATTATTTTATAGTTTTTTAGAAACTGTATTTTCGATAGTCGAAAGTGTTTGTAAGCATATGAACACACTTTACCAAATAATTTAAGATCAAAAGTTCACTCGATATTATTAAATAATATTAAAAATATGCAAGGCTGCAATTGGACATAACCTTGGAAAATCGATTTTTGTCGCGTGTAATTCAAAGTTCAATAATTTAGATTTAGAATGGAAAATAACCTTTTTATAGTATGAATAGAATAGTATATCCTGTAACAGAGTAACAGACTGTACTTTCTCCACGGCTACAGAAAGTAGGAATTGCAGCATATCTTTGTTCCGGCAAATTCAAACTAAATAAATAATACGTCGCGTAGAACTGTCAAACATGAAAATCATGGTTATCTAGGATGTGGACGTGATATTTACAGCTAGGTGTTTCTGACACTAGAAAAAGAATGAAATACGTATAAAATACGTAAGAGACAAGTGTGTCAGAATTTTCTTTCAATCTCAAGAGCGAGAATATTTCTTTTCTGATATTATAAGTGGTTTCAGAGTAACTACATTCAGTAGTGACCGTGGAGAAAGAAATATTTATTGTACCAATATGTGATGCTGCGGATCAGTCAAGAATCTAATAATGTGAGATCACATAATGTAGACTTTTTTTTGAACGATTACTTTACATGTCCTCTATGATATAGTGGACGGCGAAAAATAAAAGACTCCAAATATCTGAGCAGATACAAAATAATACACAAACAAAAATATAACGGGCTAAACTAGAGCTGTAAAATACTTTATTGTTGTTTTGATCGTTTTAACTCAATTTTTATTTCTAAAGAAATGCTATTCATATTGTAGTGTGTAAGTTAGGCTATAGTTTGTTATGGTGTAATAGGGAGTTTTGGACAGTTAGTGAGGGTTGTCAATTAATTTAGAAATGTCATTATTAGGAATTCACTAAAAAACCCTGAGATTTATTAATAATTATTGTATTTAATAAAAAAATTTAAAAATAAAAAGGCCTTAATAACTAAATATATGGGGCCCTAAAACTAAAACCGTAGGGCCTTTATATATAAAAAAAATAATAAAAACGTGTAAAAAGGATATGTACTTAAGAAGTGGAAACAAAAAGATGGATACCAGATGGACAAGGAGATATGAATCATTGCAAATAAATTTGGAAAATTTCAATGAGGAACATAATAGTGATTATGAAGAACAACAAGGAACCAGAAAATAATACAGAAGAAGATAGAAGATCAGATGATCGAATTATGCAAATGTTAATTGCTCTGAATGAAAATCTACAAGAAGTTATAAACAGAAATCAAGAAAAGATGGAAAAGAATATGGAAAGAAATAAGGAAGAGATAAAGACAGATATGATAGAATTGAAGAAAGATTTGAAGACAGATGAAGAAAGAAATAGAAGTTATAAAAGTAAACATGAGAAATCAGTGTGACAGCAACAAAAATGAAGATAAAGTTCTACTTAAGAAAGAAATAGAAAAGGTTGAATCAGTAATAGAAAAACAAAGAAAGGATACCCAGAAAATGATTGATGAGACAAGAGACGAAGTTGAATTTTCTACTAAAAATGTAGAGAACATACAGCAATCTTTAAAAAATGTCATACAAGAAAATAAAGAAGAGTGTAAAGAAGCATTAAAGCAATTAGAAGATAATTTAAAGAAAAAGCAAGAAACAAATGAACAAAAAGTTATTATGGGAAGTGAAAAGAATAATAAAATTCATACCATAAAATACATTAGGAAATTAGAAGAAAATTTAAAGAAAAAGCAAGAAACAAATGAACAAAAAGTTATTATTATGGGAAGTGAACAGGAAATACAATTTTTTGGTGATAATAAAATTCATCCCATGAAATACATTAGGAAATTAGAAGAAAATTTAAAAGAAATAGGTATTGAATTTTGGAAGAAATGGGTAGATAAAACTAAAATAAACTACCATAGATGGAAGATAAAAAAAATAACAAAGGCTAATTTGATTAAATAGTAAACGAAAATCACGGAAATATCACCACAAATTTTAATGAAACAAGAGTATCCAGATAGGCCCTGGATAATTGAAAGTCAAAATTTTAAAACCACGAGAAGATGTTAAAATAAAATTGTTAAAACGAGCCACAAGATACAAAGAAAAAGAAAACAAAAAGATAAAGGGAGAAACAAAATACAACATTGGAGATTTAGTAATATTAAAAATAAACAGAATTACAAATTCAAGAAAAAGAGTATGTGGTAAATATCTACTTCCATTTGATGGACCGTTCAAAATAAAGAAAATTATTGGAAATAATGTATATGAAATTGAAGAAACAGAAACAGGAAAATGTAGGGGAAAGTACCATGTTGAATTGTTATTCCCATATTTTGGAAAATAATGTTTTATAACATTTAAAAATATTTTTACTCTATTTAAAAAATTTTTGAAATGTTGGGAGGGTTATGTAGTGTGTAAGTTAGGTTATAGTTTGTTATGGTATAATAGGGAGTTTTGGACAGTTAGTGAGAGTTGTCAATTAATTTAGAAATGTCATTATTAGGAATTCACTAAAAAACCCTGAGATTTATTAATAATTGTATTTAATAAAAAAAATTAAAAATAAAAAGGCCTTAATAACTAAATAATATATATTTTTAATTGATTACTTTTCTACAGATAAGATAACGACTTATAAAAACACTTTCTTTTTCAAGGAATAGGCAAGTAAGTTAAAACGATCAAAACAATTTGTCCAACTTATTTTGAAGGCAACTCAATTAGATCATAGAGTATTTTTTGAGAATAAACGTTTTGCAAAGTTCTTGAGTTATTTTCATAAAATAAAATAATTCTACTATATGTATACTAATAAATTAATGAAATTAATAGATACATCCAATATTATTTAACTGGGAACATCAACATTGATTTAATACAAGAAAATAATGAACATATTATTTCACCATACAGTATACATTTTAGTTATTGAAGAAAAACAAGAAATTTCCTGAAACATTATTGGTATATGTAATTTCAAAATTAATTAAATTAATGGCAAAATAAAAATGTGTTACATGACTTTACATGTCTTACCCAAACACAAAAAATATGTAAAAATTAATAAATGCTCAAAACGTTACCTCTCTGCGATAAAGCAATGGGAAAATCGCAATTCAAATTCATTTAGAGCCTTATCTACAACTTCCAAGTCTACAGGGTGTCCCACGACGTACCGTACACAGTCCAACCATAAGTACTATGGACCTAGGCCATTTCATATCTGGTATGAAAAAATGCCTTGTTGCGTTTTTGACGGATATACAGGGCGATATTTGAAAATATGTGAATTATTCTACGTTAAGTATATCTAAAAATAAAAATCTCAGACCAATCAAATTTGGAACACTGAGTGTGCTCCCTGAGCTCAATAAAATAGGTTTTAAAAAATTTTAATTTCAGGTACGGACTTAGTTTTTTTTAGATTTTTATTGGTTTTTTGAAAACAACACCCTGTAAGCCAGATCAGACAATTTTTATTTTTCTCACTTTAAAGCTTAAGGATGATACTAAGCAACAGTTAAAAAAAATTGAACGCCCAAATTTTGTTTTCTGCAGAAAAAAATAAAACTTTGAAAAATAGTGTAATTTTAATGGATTCACATTCTTCTTATGACTGATGCGGCACTAAATTGATAGCACATCATCATTTTTCAACAAAAATCATAAGGACAGTTCATTTTACTCGACATAAAGTATTATTCAATCAACCGTTGAAATTCCAGGTCCGTATTTATTTTTTGCAGTTTCTGTACCAGTTGGGGGTGATATGGATGTAGGAGAACTTTCTTTAACGTCCTGTGGACTTAGAAATATTCAAAATACTGGATATTAGCCGGGTAGTTAGCTTCTCATTTTGATTTACCATTTCCAAAATACCCTCTTTTTGGTCTTCTGTCAGACGCTCACCACGTTATTTCAAAAACTGTCAAAATGGACATCAAATCAAATTCATAGCCTACTTGCATTTGCACAATAATCAAAAGTAGGTAATAGTTTTTTCTTTGATGTTACAGAAAGAAAATTTGTACAGGATGTTGTTTTTACAGGATCAATAAAAACTTTAAAAAAATAAATACGGCCCTGGAATTTCAACGGTTGATTAAATAATACTTTATGTCGAGTAAAATGAACTGTCCTTATGATTTTTGTTGAAAAATGATGATGTGCTATTAATGTAGTGCCGCATCAGTCATAAGAAGAATGTGAATCCATTAAAATTATACTATTTTTCAAAGTTTTATTTTTTTCTGCAGAAAACAAAAAGTTGCGCGTTCAATTTTTTTTAACTGTTGCTTAGTATCATCCTTAAGCTTTAAAGTGAGAAAAATAAAAATTGTCTGATCTGGCTTACAGGGTGTTGTTTTCAAAAAACCAATAAAACTCTAAAAAAAACTCCGGACCTGAAATTAAAATTTTTTTAAAACCTATTTTATTGAGCTCAGGGAGCACACTTAGTGTTCCAAATTTGATTGGTCCTGAGATTTTTTCTTTTAGATATACTAAACGTAGAATAATTCACATATTTTCAAATATCGCCCTGTATATCCGTCAAAAACGCAACAAGGCATTTTTTCATACCAGATATGAAATACCATAGTACTTATGGTTGGACTGTGTACGGTACGTCGTGGGACACCCTGTATTTGTAAAATTTTGGGCATTCAATTACTCCTCGTCGGCTTATTTATCTACCGTAAAAAACCTCATTCAAGAATACACAAACAATAACTGCATAATGATAAGGGACCTAGTCGTGGAATTCAGTAATCTGTTTCTATAGTAAATTATAATTTATATCTTTTGTTATGTCAATTTTTGAAAACGGACTTTAGAGTAAAAGTCTAAAGGTCAAATTAATAGTTATTTATACACCAACTGCGTTATATAGATCCTAACGCCCGATGTGCGTTAGGATCCAGTAACGAAAAATGTATTTTATTTTAATGAAGAAACCGATTTTTTTATATTTTGACGTTTGCTGTCAGTGTTTCATTATATTTAGTGAACGTCATTGCTCCTTTGTGTTATATACGTCTTATAAAAGTAATGGAAATAAATACCGATATTCCAAAAAATATCAAAGAAAATATGCAGCCAAAGCAACCAAAAAATTTATTGCCGGAGTAATCCAGACCCTCCTCTTAGAATTAGCGGGCGTTATAATAAAGAGGGTTATAACTCCCTTGGGATGTTAGAGGTTCCTTAATTCCCGGTTTTTTGATATTTTGACCATACATGTATCATTTAAAAAAAATCATATAGTTCATTGATTTTTGGTTGATCCTGACAGAAACGTTTTGGATAAAAACTACACTTGCAAAGGAGGAAGGGGATTCTGCAAGCATGCAGCAGCGGTCTGTATCTACGTCAATGAAGAGAACAACAATGCAGTTGCAGGTATATCAGAAGGGAATAGAAGTGGCAAATCTATGGCCATCACACTTACACCTACGGGTGTAAGGACGTCAGTAATGTTTCTTCTGATCACTTGGTGGAAAATGTTATGCTAAGCAACATAGTGTTAGCAAAGGAAAGATGCAGAGTGGGTAAAGAAGCTAGACTGGCAGAAGAGAGACAAAAAGAAGACATTTTATTAGCGTTATTGAAAAATTTATACGATTTGCAAAGTGTTAATGTCAAACACTACTATTATTTCATCATGGGTTTTACACCATGCAGAACTTTTTATAGAGTAAAATTTTTTCGTAAAACTAATAATATAATTCATATTACAATGAGAATAGAATTTAAAGTATTATTAAAAAATCAAAAATTATATTTTTTTATCAAATCGATTACATTCTTATTTTTATAACACCCATAATGCGACCCTGTGTACTAGAACTGTCACTTTTCTTTATCTTGGAAATATAGCACACAATTTTTGTCGGAACCGGTCGCTCAGATGTCGCATCGGGAGATGTGGTGTTGGCGTATTTTATATAAAAAAATCAAAATCGTCTTCTACTAGTTCATGTAACGAAGCAATTTTATCAATTAGTATGCAGCAAATTCAAAAACTGTAAATAGGCACAGCTTCATGAATTTATAATTGTTTTAAAAGAAAATGGTGGCCACTGTAATGTATTCTTCTACATACGCTTTATAGTTTTATACATTATACATTAAATATTGTATCATAACTTACAAATTGAGTACCTTTTGTTTTGAATATCACAATTAGTTAAAATTGAAGGAGAAATTGCGGAGCTAATTAGATATAGATATTATCTAGTAAACAAACCAGTTAAATTTTGTAGAAGGACACTTATTTGTCGGTAAGAATTGTTCATCGTTTTTTAAAAATATCAACATACCTTTATCGATATTTTGATGTACTCAAATAAACCTGATTTTAATCGCCAGTACTATCCACTATCCAATATCCAATAATTATCCATTCTTTAGTTTTAAAATCCTACTTAGTTTGTAAGTTTGTATTGATAAGAATTACTATAAATACACTTCACTTTATTTTTCTATCATTATTTCATGGTTAGTGATCGGACGGTGGAGTTTATTGTGAAATTTAAGGGTAAATCTAATTTTCTGGTAGGTATTAAATATTTTTCCCAGTATCAGTGACATCATAAAATAATTTAATAAAATGAACAATGTTATAATCAAAAATATTTTGATATTGCGATATCTGACAGATACCTACCACCCTACATTTCATTAAGAAAAGTGAACCCCGTAGGGGTTAGTTTCTGAAATAAAGGGTGGATACATTTTCTCTTTAAAAAGTAACACTTTCATTTCGGAAGCTCATAGTGGTTTGTATTTTAATTTCTCTCTCTTTCCACTATATCGGGATAGTATCATAAGTTTTTATCTGGTTTTTTCTTATGATAATATTAATAAGAAAACTTCATTTATGACGAAGTATAAATTCTCTTATAATATGCAAATGTGCTATCCTTTCAAAAAATTCGTTCCCAGAAACGTCACAAAAATATGATTGAAACAGATTTTGACATCTTCAATCTCAAAATCTTATTCTATGTACACTATGTTGATGTCATATTTTTGCAAGATTATCAAGTGTTCTGTTTCTAGTAAATTTATTTATTTTATGTCATTTTGATAACGGCTTTCGATCTGGAAAGCCGAAACGTCAATAAAAAAACTTTTTTAACAACTAAGTGGTTTTAATCCAGTGGAAAGAGATAGAAAGTAACACTTTGACAAAAAATAATTTTGGAAAATTTATCCAGTGATACATTGGAGGAGGAAATATTTACAGGTATACATTTCTAAAAAATGTATATTTGTCTGTTTAATTTTTATTAGAAATATCCGTAAAAGTTGATTTTTCACACATCATAATCAATTTATTTTGCTAAATCTTTAATGAATATTGAAGGTGAACAATATAATTACTAGACTAAAAGCATTATAGAATTCATCAATTTGTTTGAAACAGAACCTTGAGGAACATCTCATTTAATAATGTATGTATAGTTTTCGTTCCCCTGCTTTCTATTATAAGACTGACTTTGCACCAATAGAAATTTCTACGTTGTAATCAATGTTGATAGACATTAGATATTATTGACAGTTCTGTGATAGCTAATGTCAAAATTATTCTTGTTGTATCAAATGTATCAAATAAATTAATAGTTTTCAGTGAAAGTACTTATTTATATTTTGTCGTAGAAAAAATACCGTATGCAACTTTCAAGTAATGGCTATTAATACATGATCGTTGCATAATATACTATTATAGGATTATGGTCTTCCATTAACATTATATACATTACATAGTCAAATAATTTGGTTAATACAGTAAAACAGTCAGTAATTACTAAAAAAATGATAATGCGAAATTCGTTACTTAACTTTGGAATTGTTAAAAAAAATTATGTAATGTAATATTACAATTATTTTAAATTTTCAGATTCAAAATGATTGATGTAAGCACGATTCTTGTAGGAATAATAGTTACTCTAATAACGTACATAATATGGTTTTTTTATGACTCGTTCCAATATTGGAAAAGAAAAGGGGTTCCTTACATAACTCCTACTATAACACCTTTTGGAAACACACTGGATCTATATATGGGAAAAGTTACTTTGGGAGAATTATTTTCCAATGCTTATTTGGAATTTAAGAAAAGAGGAGAAAGACACTGTGGATTTTACCACATGCACAAACCCATTTATATACCTGTGGACCCAGAAATTATTAAAAAAATTGTGATAAGTGATGCCCATTATTTCCCTAATCATGGATTGTATTTTAGTCCCAAAAAGGACATTTTATCTGGTCATTTGTTTAATATGGAGGATGGGCAATGGAAAGATCTTCGAGTTAAGACTCCTTCTTTCTTCACATCTTCTAAAATGAGGAAAATGTTTGTTATTATGCAGAAAATGGTGAATCCTTTCAAAGTTGTAAGTACAATTTTTATTCAATGATTTAACCTTCCTGGGGACAAGTGATATTTGAAAGAAGAATAGCCAAGTAGCAGAAATAAAACCTAAATCGTAAAAAAGCTCCAGGAATTGATCTAAGATGGAAAGTCGAGAAGGTCATTGAAATTCCCAAACCAGGAAAATTGCCACAAGAAAGTTATATTTAAAAACAAACAATAATTTCATATTTCATAAAAAATAGTAATAATGGTTTGTTCTCTACATTTAGTCATCATTTCAAACAGTCAACACTTTTATTCATTATAGACGCTGTTATCTCCAAATTTATGTTGATTTTTAAGTTCGTACGATTTTTATTGCAGGACACGTAATTTATACAGGGTGTTTCATAGTTAAACCAACATACGTTAACTGTAAGTAGAAGGTACTTAGGTGATTCCAAATGACCTTGGTTACTGGGTCTAACGCCTTTAATAACCGAGATACGGGATGTTTCATCAATTTCTGCCAATATTTTGATAAGCCATAACTTTAGAACCACCCTGTAGATTTCTCTCATACCAGTTACAGGTATAGTGTGTTAATAGCCCAATCCTATAATAGTGTAAGAACTACAATTAAAATCCAGATCCGGATTAAGAAGAATTTGTAAAATTTGAAAATCCCCAAAACAACACCGTGTACATCATATTTTTTAAAATTGGGATGGATATTTGAAAAAAAGGAAAAAAAATGAATTAAAGTGAAAATTTTTTTTAAGTGCACTACTGGAGTTTTAACGTCAAATTACATCAATTTTGACTAGCAGTAACTTTCGAAATACCTGGTAGATTTCTTTCATATTTAGTACAGATTTCATTTTTTAGTAGCCCAATCGTATAATGTAAGGGCTACACTAAAGTTAAAATCCAGATACTGATTAAGAAAAAATTGTAAAAGCAACACGCTGTAGATGTGAAAATGAATGGAAAAAACTGAGATATTCTGACATATTTTTATAAATGCACATCTCGTTCTACATATTACTAAACTTTTAAAGTTAAAATTCAATTAATGCAATACTTATTGTCATTTTCATTAGCCATAACTTTAGCAATACAAGAACTACAGTTAAAATTTGTAAAAGTTGATAATCTCCAAAGTAGCACCCTGCATATCAGATTCTTTAAAATGTAATCTGATACCTATTTGAAAAAAGAAAAAAAAAGAAAAAAGATGTGTTATTGCCAAAGCCTCGATAGTTTAATGAGTTTTGTATTCGGAATTAATCCGAAAAATTAAATCTGTATTTTTTTGTAGAAAGCTCTTGTACACTTAGTATTTCAGTATAACACATCTTTTTTCTTTTTTTAAATAGGTATAAAAATATCTGATATACAGGATGCTATTGTAGAGATTACCAACTTTTACAAATTTGTATAAAGTTTTAAATAAAAATTAAAAATATTTATATCAGTAATTTCTAAAGTTCCCATACAGAGAATAAGTGATTTAAAATAATCCTATTCTTCTTCTTTCTTTCTTTCTTTCTTGTATTTTCACTATTATTTAGTCTCCTTTTCCTAATCGTCTATGCCTTTCGGTATTTAATAACCAGATACTCCTTCAGAAATTGATCTAATTATTAGATAAATTATAAAATAGATTCTGAGATAAACTATTGACAAATAGACTAATTTTATCAACACTGTATTTAGACTTGAAGTTTTTTTTTTGTACACCACCCAACAGAAATCAATTTACAGGGTGGGTTTCTAAATATGGAACGTGGAGAAAAATTACCACAAATGAAACAATAATATAACAATAATCGCACGAGATTTTTTAAATAAACAAATTTTTTATTTCGGTTTTAGTGGTTAGATGATTATTCAGAAAATGGAGAATCTGTAGAAATAAAAAGTTTACTGACTCGATTCACAACAGATATAATTTCAGAATGTGCTTTTGGAATAGAGACAAATACCTTAAAAAATGAGAACGAAGAACTTTTACATCACGGACGCCAATTCTTCGACTACCAATGGAAACTTTCTAAAAATACTATGGTCTTTACGATACCCAGAACTATTCTGCAAAAACTCAATTTTAGAATATTTCCAAAGGAAACAGAAAAATATGTTGTAAACATGTTTACCAAAATATATAATTACAGAAAACAAAATAATATTTACAGAAACGATCTGACTGACACGTTAATGGCATTGACTGAAAAAAGGGAAGAAGAAAAAGATTTTACTGGAAAAAAAGTTATGGAACCTTTAGATTTGGATGAATTTTCGTGTCAAATGTTTTTATTCTTCGGTGCTGGCTTCGAAACGTCTTCAAGTACTCAATCATTCGCTCTATATGAACTTGCGAAGAACCCAGAGTGCCAGATTAAATTGAGGAACGAAATTAACAGGGTTTTAGCCAAGCACGATAATAAATTAACCTATGATGCTATCATGGAAATGAAATATTTGGAACATGTTATTGATGGTGAGTAGCTGTAAGTCTGAAGAGTAAATGTATTTAACACGATTCAATTAGGGTGTGATAATATTGCTATAACTATAGCAAGCCAGTGACGTCACACGTCAAAAATCTGCGGCGTTGCCAAGCAAAATTTTTTTTCGTTCACTTAAAGAT
Organism: Crepidodera aurea; assembly: GCA_949320105.2. Lineage (NCBI taxonomy): Eukaryota > Metazoa > Arthropoda > Insecta > Coleoptera > Chrysomelidae > Crepidodera > Crepidodera aurea. The sequence continues at coordinate 84,882,075 of OX439472.1, forward strand.
AAAATTGTGCCCATTTACTTTTTTCCTAGCTTGAATATAAGTGCATCTAATGTGCTATCAACTTGATTGAAGATTGGAATGTATGTAAAACGACAGAAACAACTAGAAATTACGTCACTACATTGCTAAAATAAATAAGGTATAGCTTGGAATCTTTATATTATAATAGATCCAAAAACTGGATAAAAAGTGCACATTAATTTTCAATTTTTACTAATTTCTTTTGGTTTTTTTATGTTATCAAATTGCGTCTTCCAATTTTCTCCTTGTTAAGAATTAAGTAATTTGATAAACAATACACAATTTATTTATTAAATAGTAAACACATAATCCTTTTGTAAATAATGACCTGTTTACAAACCATAATTTACAATCAATATTATTAAACAAAATGGTAGATCAAAGCCTTGTCAAGTTCCCGATTTAGATTAAAAACTAGTTAACCTACATATTATAGAAGATAATTTCCATTTCAGTGTTTTTAGTCCGGATAATAGTTAATAATATTTTAACAAGAAGCATGAGTGCTGGTGGCAACAAAAATTCGAGTTGAAGACGAGAATTTTTGCACCTGCACGAATTCATTTTGTTAAAAAAATGTTACTTTGCATTGTCTTTTTTCGATTTTTTTCACAGGAAAAATTAGATGCCCGAATGGTATTAGACAAGACTATTTCATGAGTAAAAGATTATTCTGCATACACATAGCTTACAAAACATACTACCTATTATATATGCATAAATAATAAATATGTAGGTATTAATTTGAAAACTGAAAAACAGGTAATTTATTTAATCACAAAATACTACAAACTCAATTTTTTATGGTACAATTAATATATAAATTGCAATTTTGGTACACAGTAGGAGTATTGTTTGAAATCTTTGTTAACTCATTGATAACGTTGGGTGTAGGTAAATCATTAATGTTGTTGATGGATCCAGCTGTGGAGTGAGAAGCTCAAGGAGTGGCTGTATGATCTTCTGTTTTTCGCTGGGGTCCCACCGGAGTGTCTTCGTCCCATAATAAAACCATTGCGTAGTATTCTTACAATGTTAATGAAGCAGAGCTCCATTTACTTTTATTGGCGCACATCTGTAAATTCCTTCGTTTCGCATTACGAGCTTCCCTACTAGACATGAAGATAATATCTTTAAATTGATCAAAAATTATTTTCCTCTTTATAAAATACATCTCTTCCATTTTTTTTGCAACGGTGTTCCACATTGTCTTCACAACTAGTTCTTTGTAATTTTCACCGTTTTCTCTCTTCATATTCCACGCCCAATCTTTCAGGATTAGGTTTAGTTACAACTTGTAGTTTCCAAAAGCTCGTATTTCTTTGCCTTGCTGAATTTCATATTGACGTATGGGTTTTAACGGTATTAATATTAGTCATAGAATTACTTCCAAAGCGACTCATTTTCACTACATAAGCTGACTAGCACTGTTTAAAAACAATATTACAAAATTTATTGACAACAGAAGAATTGTTTAGTGTCGTTTTCTGGTGTTCTAGGAGACCATGATTACTTGTTATCAAAGGTATTGTATTTTTTGGTGACAACAGCTGTCAAGTTTTGCCGCGGGTAAACTCGACAGCAGCTGTCATGCAGTTTTTTCATCTAGAAACCATTTGCAATTCAAAATTGCGCGTTTGTGATTGGTGGAAATTAAGACAAGGGAAATAGTCGAAGGTAATATCCCAAGACTATGACAAATAGCCGACTATTATTTTCTGCCTAATTCTATCGAGAGTACCTTGTATTTCGAGACAATACGAACATTAATAATCTGAATAACTCCCGAGAGCTTTAGCTCGAGGGAGTTATTCTTTGATTATTAAAGTTCATATGGTCGAATTGAATTATCTTGAAATGCAAGTTGCTCGAGATGAATTAAAGAAAATAATAGTCTCTATTTGTCATAGTCGAGTGATATTCAGGAAGATTATTTCATGAACCCCACCAAATCATTCGCTAAGATTGTCTCCAAACAGACTCCTTTCTCTTTTTGATATTTTCTGGGATATATTTGCTTATATTTTCCATGATTTCCGTAGTGGAACATGAACCAAAACGAGATATTTTCAATTTTAAGTGAATGTTACGTCAAGTTTTGACACTTAATAGCACACTTATACAATCGACTAAAATAGTCGCTCATATTTCTTTATTTACCAAAATATCCGATCATATTGCATATCATGTGACTACATTCATGACTTTTCATTGGCGCAGCTATGTGTTAATGAAATAAGCATTGTAAATATTCTTGTTTACTTACAAGTCAGTCGTTTAGTAGATAAATACAAGCACATTTTTGTTTTACAGATGAGCTACTATGAAATTAAATTAAACATAGATTAAATTTTACCTTAGAATTTTAATATACGAAATCAATAGTCAGCTGCATTTAGAATTTCCTGTTGAAATAATTTAATAATGAATTATGTAACAAACATATAAATGTAGCATCTTGCTCTTTATTTTATGGGTGAGCATCAATATTTATATATTATTCACTTCCTCTAAAAGATGCATTTAGTTATTTCTGGTGAGATTTTGATGTGCCACTGATTTCCATCTCTTAATAGACTTTATTATTTTTCTTACATTTTCAATTTCTAAATCAATCTTCTGTAATTTCAAAGCGTAAACATTTATTGTATGTTTTTTAGGGGTAAAATAAAATATAGATATTTAACTGTGAAAAAGCTTTAAATCTAAACTGACATTTAACTAAAAATATTTCAATAAATATTATTTTCATTTGATTCGACTATTAATAAATGTTATAGATGGATTTGCGTGCAGAGAAAATTTGATAAAATATAAAAAGCTTTAATCCTAAAATTACAATTAATGAATTTTCGTTTTAGAAACACTGCGGATCTACCCAATATTTCCCATAGTAGCAAGAGCTTGCAAAGAAGACTATCCAATACCAGGTAGTGATTTCACTTTGGAAAAAGGTACGTTCGTCATGGTAAGTAACATGGGAATTCAAAGAGATCCAGAGTACTATCCAGATCCGTTAAAATTTGATCCAGAAAGGTGGACGTACGAAAATAGTTTCGGCAGACCGTTTGTTTCAAATTTACCATTCGGAGAAGGACCAAGGATATGCGTTGGTGAGTAGTTACAGCTGATTTCTATACAGACAGTAAATTGTACCTTTTTGCCTGCCTCTGTCCTGGGGATTGTTCCCACCAGCTTTGGGCTTGTTTTTCCACCCATTTGCTGATCGTCTTTTCAACTGTTGTTTTTGCTATACCGCAGAAGGGTTCTGGACCATAGAATGCCATTGACGAGCCTTGTCTGGCCAGTTCGTGCTTTTTCATTCCCTCGATGCCCTTTGCGTCCTGGAACTCATGCCAGGGTCACTTTCTTGCGGTTCTCTAGTTCATTCAGGGCACAGGCGCAGTCCCAGTTTGGAGTTTACTTGGGTGGTCTTTAGTGCTTTTAGTGTTGCCTGACTGTCGGAGAATATAACAACGGACTGATCTATGCTGTCTTTTCTTTTTATTTCTCCTATGCAGAGGTGAATTGCTGCTACTTCTGCTTGAAATACTATGGTGTCTTTTGACAGGCTTACCGGGATCATTATCCTTGGTTTTTGCCCGTATATTCCGGCTCCGACTCTGTCTTCGGTTTTCGAGCCGTCTGTGTTTTATACCTAATTCTTAGTATTATTTTTTCGTTTTAACTGTCGGCACAAGATAACTTGCTATTTGCTAAAAATATTAAAAAACTGTTTAATATATTTTTCCGTGGACCGACCATTTATGATGTATTTTAACGCACTCAAAATCGTTGATTAATGACCCCTATTAATGAATGATTTTCTATTAATCAACGATTTTATTATATGTATTATATATATATCTCGAACATTAACGCGCTCGCTCTGCTCACGCGTTAAATTATCTTGATTGTTAATCGCTCTTATTAAAATACACTTGTTCATTAAATAACTATTATTTTGTGCTAAATTTATTAATACGAATCATTTTTACAGGAAAACGATTTGGTCTTCTTCAAACAAAATTGGGACTAGTGACAATGATCAAAGATTATGATGTAACGCTCAGCAACAAAATGACAAAAGGATTTAAATTTGTATCATCGCAATTAATTTTAAGGAAAACAGGAGATATTTGGTTAGATATAAAAAAAATTAATAAATAGTAATTTATTATATTATTTTTAATATCTGTAGTTATCAAATGGGAACTAGGGACCGACTGAAACTATTTTTTAGATAGAAAACTTAATTTTAGTTCATATATTACGTAATTTATTTTTCTGTATCCTCAAATTCAAGATTTATTCCTTAAGAAAAGGATCGAATGAAATGCAGCTTAATTATTTTTTAAAAATGCAATAATATAGTTCATAATTCTGTATATAACAAAATACAAAAGTATTAAAATTATAAACGAGCAGGAATCATTAAAACAATACGTTTTGCCTCATATTGAACAAATTGTATTTCGCTAGTTTTTATCAATTTTAATTTTAAAAAATCTGTGAATATATTTATAACTTGTTCAATATCCAAATTACTCTTCATTAACTTATTTTTCATTAGGATTTGTCGCAAATATCTAAATGAGTTGATACTTTAACTACTGGATTTTATATGCATATTATTTTAAAGTATGTTCAGTCGATCTCTAATTGCCGATTTCTCCTGTAAGTTAAAAGTTACTCTAATGTTATAGTAAATTATAATTTAATACTGTGTATTTTAATCAAAAGTTTTTAAAACGTACAATTTGACTTTGTTGTAAATTTTTATGACTTAATGTGTAAATGGATTTTTAAATAAATTGTAAGTTAATTGAACTTTATTTTAATGAAATAAACATACACAGCTGTGCACTTCTAAAGCCTTTGACAGGGGCAAAATATGAAGTAATTAGAAAATATTATCTAAATTTCAAAATAACAAAGTAGCGGAAAAATTCAAAATCAATATCCCAACAGCAGTTTTTATAGGGATTAAAAAATAATAAAAGAACATTAGCAAGTAGTCTTGTCAAACTTTTATTTTAAAATAATTTTTTATCAGTCATTAAATTTGAAACTAGAAAATATCAGAGATTTTCGAGGAGCTGTTAATTTTTGATAACCTCAAGAGACGGAAATTGTAAGACTAATATATGTCGATGGGGGCCTAAAAGGTTAACGTAAGGTTTCTTATAAATATATAGGAGTATATGGGCCTGGAACCAAATATTCCGGAAGTCTAGGCAAATCTCCGAGCATTTTCCAAGCTGAAATCTACGCCATCGGAAAATTTGTCCAGTTCAACATAGATAGAAATATTCGTAGACAAGAGATCATCACCATGTCAGTCAGCCAAGCAGCCGTTAATGCTTTGAACTCCTTCATAATCAACTCCAAGATGGTTTGGGAGTGCATACAGATTCCCTCCTAAGGGTTCCGGAACACATTGAAGTGGAGGGTAATGAAACAGCAGACGTACTCGCAACAAAAGGGACTGAAACGCCATTTCTGGGACCGGAACCCCTCTGCGGAATAAGCACCAGTACAAGACTTGATGAACTTGGAAAAGAAATAAATAACAAAAGATCCCAATACTGGATATAACTACAAGGAATGAGGCAGGCCAAGACACTACTTGGAAACTATAACCAGAAGAGATCAGACGACTGAATCAGCGAAAGTAAAAGCAAGCTCATAATACTAACGAGTATCCTAATAGGGCACTGCCGGTTGAGAGGGCACCTAAAGCAACTCGGATTAGTAGAGGAAGAAGAATGCAGATTTTGCGAGAAAGAGGAGGAAACATCTATCCACATTCTCTCAGAATGCATAACCCTGCAAAATCCAGAATATCAAATAGAAGAAGAAAATAGAAGAACTTTTTGAAAGCAATAGGACTGGAGGAACTGCTCTATTCGTTGAGACATTCTTGACGAATGGACAGCAGAAGGGGGCACAATAGATCTTATAGGTCGCGAAGTATCGACACTCCCATCAACAGATAGATAGAAAGTTTCTTAGAAACAAAATTGCAGGAAATATGTATGAGGCTCTAACAGGATCTAACAGGATCTAACATCACCATCTTTTACTGGGTATCTACTAAACCACATTGAAAACATTACAAGAGGCTATTAGACATTGTGGATTCAACAATCGCCTTGATATCATGGGCCTGGTAGATTCTGCCCAACTAGAAGAGGTAATAACCGTTTTATGTTATTGCAGAAGTATATCAAAACTAAAAATAATGGTAATCTAAATAAGATGAGAAGGTATTCCCAATAGAAGTGGAAGAGGCTTTCAGCCCACAATCCCGATCAAATTTAATGTAATTTTCAGATTTCTTTACTGCATGAAATACTATTATTTTTCAGAAAATGCATTTATAAGATGAAAGCGAAAAATATCAAATTAATAAAGAAATAAATAAAAAACAAATTTATAAAAGATCACATCAGAAATTCATCAATAAAAGACCGGTAACCACATTTTTTTCCTTTCTCTTACGCCTGTGCTTACAATTTCCAGAATGCCGAAACGTTCAATATGGAATACGCAGTAGCTAATTCTCCCTTTTCATCAGAGAAAAGCTGAGTCGATTATGAACTTCAAAGAGAGAGTGCTGAAATACTGAAAGGACTGTTTTAGGAGGAAATTACGAGACGAAGCGGCATGGATTTGTTTCTGGGAGGAAATAATAAATGTTTACAGAATCCGCTTCTTTCCAATTTTACCGATACTTGAATTTATTGAAAATAGTATCGCTTGGAAAAGATATTGTAGGCTGATCTTTAATTATTTATGGTCTTCTTTCTACACAATACATTACAACTTTGCAACCACTGTTTTATTAAAATTATATGATTACTAATTTTGCTAGCTAGAATGTCTTCATGTTTGTTGTGCCACATTATGGTCGTATCATCAGCAAAAATAGTAAATGATCCATTAATATTAATATCGGGTAAGTCATTAATATATAATAAAAAAAGTAGTGGCCCCAAAACAGAACCTTGAGGTACACCACTGTCAAGGGAACGATGATCTGAGTGATCTTTTTGAACAACTACCCGTTGACATCTGTTTGACAGATAAGATTTTAACCAATCCAAAACCACACCTCTGAAACCATATTTTTCCAGTTTACTCAACAATATTCTATGATTTACACTATCAAAGGCCTTAGATAAATCACAGAATATCGCTGCAGCAACTGACTTTTCATTTAGCTCTAGATATAGTTTCTCTAGAAAAGCAAATAGGGCGTCAGATGTATTTTTTTTGGAGAGAATTCTTGTTTAAAAAATTTATCATTTGACTTTTTAGCAATTTTTATAGGCCTATAATTCCCAGAGAAAGTTTTATCACTACCTTTAAATATAGATATCACCTCAGCATATTTTAGGACATCTAGTAATTCAAAATTAAGTTTTTATAATACACCTTGATACAACTAGTATCAAAAACTTGCTGAATTTACTTTTTGTATTTACTGTAGTAATTGTTCTGTAAACTGAATATTCCTGCAGTTATAAATCGAGTTGAGCGCACGGCACTGATTTCAAAGACAGTCACAAAATCGGCGACAAGTCGTCTACGACGTGTATTTCGTTTTCCCAAATGGTTCACTTTTTCCATCTGTTCCTGTTTTCTTAGTTATCTTCTGATCGTCTTATTTCATGGTTCGCAAAGTCCAAATGTTCAAACTTCCTTTGCGACTTACATATTTTACACGCTCCTCTTCTCAACTTCACTAGACTAGATTTAGGCAAGATTCGTAATGAGACAAAAATAAAATAACTAAATATGGCTGACTCTGTTTGAGGCTGTTAAATGATGTGAGTATTTTCTAGCTATATTCCTATGTCGTACCAAAATTATAATAATAAAAAATATATTTAAGGGGAAGCTCAAAGTTTCTTGAAAATAAAAATAAGCGAATGAGTTTTTCCCCCAATGTTGATAACTTTTTGAGTTTATTATGTTTTTTGGGTTGTGGGGCGGTACTGGTACCCTCCTCGTGCAGAAAAGTTGCTCTTTCTTTCATGAAATGAGGTCAAAGGCAACATTATTCTTAAAATGTGCCATTTCATCTTAAATGCGTTTAAAAAATACGAAGGAGAAACATTTCTGCAGGAAGAGGGTACTAATACCGCCCCATACACTATTGAAGAACCCAGCAAGCATGATAAATTCAAAAATTATCAACTTTGGGGGCAGGAACGTTTCTCCAACGGTTGAATCCAGGAAAAGTTTAAATATGATACCATAATTACATGAAACATATAGTTGATCATGCAAGGCTTTATCTACTTTAAGCAAAGTCTTGTCTTTAATATGAACCATCCATAATAAAATTTGATGCATCCAGTCCAAAGATATTATGGAATTACTACGACCCTATCGGGTCAAAATATTTTGTTGCTATAACCTTTCTTCCCTTCCTAAATAACTTTCTTTTATAGAGGGCTCATGTCAAAACAATTCGACGAAATGGCTGTTAAACCCATCCTGGTATTTTACTGGTAAATACACCTGAACAGAAAAATTCTACCTTTTAAAACGAAAATCTTTTATGTGCCACTGAATGATAAAATGTCGTTATATAAAAATTGTGTTTTACTTTATTGTTATATTTTTAATAATAATACGGTGTTTTTAAGTGCAAGGTTTATCGCCGTCAGAAGAATTCGTCGTAAAACTCGTCAGCGTTGACAAAAAGCGTCGTTATCGTCTCGCTTCTTCTGAGTGTTCTTTATTTATGACAGGATGGTGAAAAATGCCCAACTTAAAAGGTTTAATTTCCAGAAGGGCCTGCAGAAGACACCGATTAAAAGTTACGAGCAAGATAGGACGGTATTAATGATTTTCCTTCTACCGTTTCTTTTTTTTAGAAAGTAGGTTCCACAATGTTATTTCTGTAGAAATTGCACATCCGCTATTTAAAGAATAATTCAATGATATTTTTTATGCCTTTCTGGTCGTTAAATTTTCATTTATCTCCAGGTTTCTAGAACGTTAATATACATACACGCGCTGCATTTCTGAGAGCGTGCCACTAGATGTTTCAATGACTTTCGTATTATTTGAGGGTTATTTCTAACACTATTACAAGCAACAGTATTTTCTCTAATAAATGTTCTGTATTTCTAATTTCTTCATTATACAGTTCTGATTTTAAATGGCCCCATAAATAGTAATCTGCGGCTGTTAAATCAAGGTATCGCGGTGGCCAATTTACTAGATCTTCTCGGCCGATCCATCTATTGGGGTAAGCAGTGTAAGCACCCTCATACTGAAACCACATACCACGGGTATTTAAACCTTGCAATAGATTCGGTAAAGTATTGACCAAAAAAAGTAGGTAAACATCACCGGCTAACCGTCCGTCAAGTACATGAGGTCCAATCAAATGATCCACACCATACATTGACATGAAATCTGTATTGGCAGTTTTTCTGAACAATGGCATGTGGGTTTTCGTCTGCCCAAATATGCCCAATTCTAGTATTATTAATTCCATCCATGGTGAATTGGCCCAAATTCTTGAGTGAAAAAATTTATTACGAAATAACTGAAATGGAGCCAAAAACTTTATTAACAAGTTCCTGTAGTATTTTTTCCGTAGATTTCGAATCTGAGCTCAGATTTTTGATAATTATTAAACAGAGTGAGTTATTCTTAGAAGAACTTAACATTGAAAAAAAAGAATATTCCGGTCCTGATATTAATTCGTTCAAAGGGCTACTTGTTAAGGCCTTTTAGTTTAATTCATGTACCAAATTTAAACCAAATCGGCTATTCCCTTTATTTAAAATGGCGGATTGAATTTTTTATCTAAATTCACAAATCACTCGGTTTCATCTCAGGATGCCCGGTATTCTTGCGTACCTATTCAATTTTTTTCAATTTTTCTTTACATGTTTTTCTATTTTGTGAATGATCCAAAGCAACTCCTTTTGTGATTACTCGATAGATAAAAAATTTATTTATACTAGTTAATTCAGCAATCATTATTATGCTTGCATTATCAGATTACTGGTTATTTTTCTTTGAGTCAAAATTTCTTAGCCAGTCGAATGCCTCTTCAAGCGACGAGCTTTGTTGTCAAGTCCGCGTTGACTAAATAAATTTAGACTCTGTCTTCTTATAAATTCATTTCAAGAAACTTTAGTGCTTCAAGCCAATATTTCTGTTAATAAATATACTTTGTGATAATATACCTACCTGTGCAGTAAACCATTGTCCACGCTAAATTATTTTAATATAACTTAGAAATAAGCTTTGAAAATTGTTTTTTTATTGGCCAAATTTCGTATGATTTTCTATTATTAAACTATTTTTACTAGTAAACTTATTTGACTTTTCAGACAACTCACTATGTTAGTCTTAAATATTAGAGCTTGCTTTTAAATAAGGTTAATGGTCACAGTTTTTTTTTGGCTGCATGTGACGCGACATAAAATTAACTTCTAGAAATATGTTACCTAATATTGTAGGTACAATAAAAGAAACTTTTACCGATGTAGCCATTATTAGTTCATCCTCCATTCTCAGAAGTTCGCCGTAAACACATGTCGTCCCAATAAAACACAAAAAGAAACATTAACGCTAAATTGTCGCCGGTCCTAAACAACCCAAATGCGTACAGCTGCTGTTGTTATGTGGTAACACTGGTACTGGACCGACTTGATTGACGCACAGGGCTACCAACTGCCTCTGCGGGGTAAACTGACTATTCTCAGACCGCACGAAACGTTGCAGATTTACGAGATGCCGTTTGCATCCAAAACTGTATTTCTTTATTTGGTTGACCACTGATTACGACCGAGATCTGACTCAATTTAATTATGTTAATGTTGTTAGAGAAATTTATCAAATAAATAAATGGTGCAATTATGCTCCAAACTTTTGTCTCTTTAAATGATACTATAAAATGTAATTAATTATCGTAAAAATAAAAATTGAAATTATATAACTTGCTTGTCATGTTATTTAAGGAGTGATATATACAATATATAATAAATGTCAAACAAATAAAACAGGAAATATACTGATAAACCCATGAAAGCGGAAGAATTATGAATCTTTCTTCTATGAAATGCGAATAATTTAATATTCCACGGAAATTCTTCACCCATTTGTCTATCCCTCGTAAACATTTAAAAAGGATTTTATCTCAATAAGTTGTCATGCAAGGGTTTCATAGTCCCTAACTTTTAAGGCTTATTTTTCATTATTAGTGAATAAAAATATTTGTACTGTCGATAAAGATCTAATCTATGTTTCTATGTTTTCAGTTTTTTGAAATATGATTTTGTTCTTGTCTAAAAAAATGGGAAAACTCATCAAAAAACATGGAATTTTGCGATTTTTTTTACAAAGAACTAAATCAAATTTTGAAAAAGTCAGAACATAGAACATGGATTAGGCCTTTAGCAATATGCATATACTGTTTATAGTATAGTAGCGATGTTAACTACTGATAAAAGCATTCGCATGAGCAAAAATATGTCGTAAAGCACAAAATGACAGTTAAAGAAAGTTCTACAAGCTGAATGGTAATAAAAAACTTTATTTGTATAATTAAAATCGCATAAAAACCATAAAGTCATTTCGTGCATGCGGTAAAAGCACATTTCTGAACACGTAATATTATCAGCACGGCGTTAATCAAACATAATACGTTTATATTTGTATAACCTCATGTTAATATCAAAAAGTATATATTAATACGTCAAATTTTTACTACTTCGCTTATCAATAATATTTATATTTGTGTCCAAACTTATCGTTCAAAATTTATAAACCGGAATATAAAGAAACAGTTTACGATAAACATTTAGAAAATATTCATTATATTCTAGCTCAAACATAGCATATTCTGCAACAAGTGGGGAAAATGAGACTTTTCTCATGAGTGTGACAAGTCCTCTCCGCACGTGTTGAACACTATACTTTTTCTACCATAGAATAAACATTAAACTATGAAATAATTTTGTAAAAAAAAGTGCAACCTAAAAATAAAAATTCGAGATTAAAATCTACTAAATGTATCATACATTATTTCTATGTTCTTTTTTTAAATAATTTACAAATTTTCACAGTTCCTCTGATCACAAAGTTTTTGATTTTTTGGGAACATAATTATCAGATTTGCGTTTTAAAAAAGAGCGTAGTTTTGGATATGTTTAAATGTCAATATTATGTTAAATGTTGAACGTACTTTTTAAAAGCTAATATTGAGACCACATAGTTGACGCCTTCAACGTTTTCGATGTTCAAAATAAACTAGTAACACCCTTTCAGAAATTAATTTTACTTTGAATTTTCTTCTCCATTATATGAATTTTTTATATGCCAATTTATATTTTGCTCTGGAAATTTCTGGTAGCTTTTTCCGCGATTTCTGGTGAAGTATTTTCATAATCGCTGTCCGTGTCCATTCTATATATTTTATTACAAGATAGTATTTTTTTATATACGGAATTTATACGCGGTGGTAAATTGTTATACTTTGTATAGGAATAATGATATGAAATGCACTAGAACCCTACATAAAATAGTACTGTGGAATAAGTGACATTTCTGTGGAATAAGTGAACTTATTTCACAGAAAAGGAATACATCATATTGTAGTTCTATGGAGGATTTATAAGTATTTATGGATAAAAAACCGTTACAAATACTTTATGGATATTAATGTCAGGATTTTTGCAGGAAACCAGCTTCCTGTTTGTGGTATGTTTGTTGAAATATCACTCAAGAGAGAAAGTGCTGAATAATGCTTAAACTGTATTAATTAAATCTATTCATTTACAGCATGGCAGTATGAGAAAAAAATATCAAATCAGGAAAATCAATGAAGTTTACGGATGGAACCAAAACTAACCAAGGCGTTGGAGTTGATACGTCCAACGGTCAACAAAAAAAACAAAATTGCCTCTGAGGAATGATAGAAAATGAAAATTTTCTGGACATCAATTCACATGATTATTTTTTATATTTTTGAACAATTTTCCAGAGACAGAGTTTAACCTTAAGAAATTACAGATGATGTGTCAGCCTGAAAGAGTTGTGGATATGGATGCATATCTATATATAGTCCAGGTAATGAAGCACAAAAGTTCGGAATCTTTCGCACTAAGATGGATTGGAATGCGGTTTTTTGCATTGGCTTCCAAATTTTTTTTGTAAAAACTATACCTACTCTGTATCTTATACAAACTGGAAATTGCATTGCTGCATCCAAAAATGCATTCAAAAATGCATTCAAAAAATGCATTTTTTGAGACGGCTTTTGGAAGATTTAATAACTTTGTAAATAAGAGTCTGAACTGGCCCAAATCGGGTTACCAGCGATTTCAAGGTCGCTGATCATGATTATGAAGTTCAAATTGACTCACAGCCGACCTGGAAGCTCAGGAACGCCGATCAACGTCATCTCCGTGGGACTTTCCCAAAGTTCGCGCGGGGAAGGAGAGAAACTTGGCGCCCGGGGGTTTTTTGGGTCGCTTAATTCAAATATGGTATCGACGAACACCCCCTGGACACCTGGTGCACCGGAACCTGCACGCGGACCTCATATTCATGGGTTTTCCTCATACAATCGAAAAAGACGAACCGAAAATCGTTATGGGGGGATTTTTGGGGCGCTGAATCCGAATTTCACGTCGAAAACGACCCTTCCAATACCTGGTGCACCGGAACCTCAGCGCTGAATCTAGCCGGAGATTATTCTCATAATTCTCTTCGCTCTATTCAAACCCGGCATTTAGAATTGAATTTTACAGGACTGGATCAACTTTTTCGAGGGCCCCAGGCGAGAGTTACACGTCAATGAATATGTGAAATAATGAGATGATTTTCGGTTAGTTTTTTGCGATCGTGTCTGGAAAACCCTCGGAGACGACGTTCAGGCCGAGGTTCCGGGACACCAGGTTTTGGGTAGGTCGTTTTCGACGTGAAATTTGGATTCAGCGCCCCAAAAAACGCCCCCCAACGATTTTCAGGTTGTTTTTGGAAATCTTGTCAGGGAAACTCTCGGAGATGACGTCCTCGTCCGGGTTCCGGCGCACCACGTGTCCGGGGGGTGTGCGCCGATGCCATATTTGAATTCAGCGACCCAAAAAACCCCCGGGCGCCGAGTTTCTCTCCTTCGCCTCGTGAATTTTGGGAGAGTCCCACGGAGATGACGGCGTTCCTAAGATCCAGGTCGGCTGTGGGTCAAATTGAACACCATAATCGTGATCAGCGACCTCGAAAACCCCAGGGAACCTGATTTGGGCCAGTTCTGACTTTTATTTACAAAGTTATTAAATCTTCCAAAAGTCGACTCAAAAAATGCATTTTTTGAATGCACTTTTGGCTGCAGCAATGCAATTTCCTGTTTGTATAAGATACAAAGTAGGTACATTTTGGAAGCGAATGAAAAAACCGCATTTCGATCCGTTTTAGTGCAAAAGATTCCGAACTTCTGGCCTTTTTAGTGCTTCATTGCCTCGACTAATAGAGATTATTGTATTTTTGTTTTCTAAATATTGTAAATTCTTTTTTGATTTAATAAACCATACAGAAAAAATGGATTATATCTCTAATTAGGTAAGCCTTTGACTTAAAAAGAGTTGCAATTAAGTGTACACATTCCTTTTGAACAATTCTTAAACAAACTGCATTGAATTCAGAGTAATGCTCCCTATATTTTTCGAACGTCTCGCTACACCTCAGCTAATAAATTAAACAGGTGTGCAGTTTTCCAGCTGTAAAAACTTATTGCTTCAACTTGTAAATTCGCATTTGTGGAAAGAGAAGATTACTTTGTAAACTTTATATTACAAACATGAGGGACTATGGAGTTGAAATATAACTTAAAACTTTCCTCCATTACTAAAGTGGTAGGATAGCTGGGGGTTTTAAACTGATTCGAAAATCTTTAGAATGATGCTGATGAATCGTGCTATTTTGAACTATGATGTTTATAGTGTGTGAAAGTCGTGAAAATATATTGTTTCACCGAGAGAAAAGTTGTTTCAAGACGTATAAAGTGAGTCAAAGTAGTAGTCTATGAAAACTATAATTTTTTACAGATAATTTAGTTAATTAACGCAATACTAATAGCATATTTAGGATATTCTAATCAAATTGTGAAAAAAATCTAAAAGATCGAATAACTGGAAATCTATGTAAGATAGATGTAGGAAACCCAGTACAGATAGATAGCGGACAATGAATTCTTCTAAAAAATAAATCTTTAAAAAAAAATGAAATATGCCAATTTTTTGCGTGACGATTTTATTTTAATTTTGACAGCACCCTATACAATAAAAATAATAATTTCATAAGATAAACTACAGACCGTTATGTTACACTTTGTAAAAAATTTAAGCTTTTATCTAACTATCTTAGAAGAAATTTAGTTTTTTCTTAATGGTGAAAAAGTGCCATTTTTAATAAAAAAAATTTGTATAACTGAAAAACAGTTAAAGATAGATATAGAGAAGTAGCACCAAAAGTTGTTCAGAATAACGTAATTATTCCTAAAGTTTCAAAATATACAGGGTATCCCATTAAAAAAACGAAGTCAACACTAACTTCCGGTATACCTTTACTTCTCTAGATCTTTCTAACCAATGGTTTATTGATCACACCCTGTATATTTTCATTAATATTATTGCTCCAAGTTCAGTTTTGTCTATAATTAACAAGCAATTCTCCGGATTATACAGATCCAAAGTTATTTAACAAAGCCTGTAGGACCTTAAATAATTTGCAAATGTATCTTAGTTTTGTACCTAATTTTTCAATTTTTTATGTTTAATAATTGTCTATTTTTTATTGGTTATACTTGTATTGCGCAGACTTACTATTACTACTTCCATATATTTTTTCAACAGGGTGGTCCTTAAGTAATTGTACATAGAAGTATGGTAGATTCTTCACTTTAAAATATTACGATTTAAACCAACTTGCTCTAATAAAATGTTGCTTATAAGGAATATTAGGGTATTAGAGGCTAAATATTAAGATTTATTTTTTGCAATAATTTTAGTGTTATTGGATATGTATATATAAAAATTTGGAACTGGGCGTTTTTGAAAACGAAAAATCATAATCTGGTACCTACTTCGATGTAATTTGTAGAGGGCACTAGCTAGACCACAATTGTGACATAAATGTGCAATAAACTTTTTTGCTCTTTAAGTTAGCGCTATTTTTGAAAGAATATTAAAGCCACGTTACTTTAGTAGAAAAAAAGTATACGTGTTATTAACCTGAAAACTTAACGGTTTACGAGATAATCGCATTTTAGGGATCAGCTTAATTATTACACTGGTCGGCAAAAAAAATGGTTTTGGCCCTGACACCATTCTTGCCGATTCTTATGTAAAAGGACCTCCTGAATCCGAATATTACCTCAGTTTTCCCCCATCACCCACCGTTTTCGGGTGGTGGCACTCCACCTATTTTTATCACTTCTATAATTTGGAGGGAGTCTACCATACTTCTATGTACAATTACTTAAGGACCACCCTGTATGCAATTACATTTTTTGGAAAACGAAATAAAGTAGGTATTTAATATATTCAAAATTTTGGTGGGAGCGCTCTTCAAAGCTAATTTGGAATACAATTTTTGAAATTTTGGTGAATTCGCTGACACAAATATTAAAACTGCTTTAAATGTTTGTAATTTAAAATAATATAAAGTTGGCTTGATAACTCATTATGAATAACTTTTTACTTCACTTTTAATATAATAATAAATGTTCATTAATACTTGTCAGGCGTAGATGATGCTTTCTTAGAATAAAATGAAATAAATTTTAATAGAAATATTTACTTAACTATCAAATCTACCGTGCCCTACTTCATAAAGATTCCTACTGTATTAACATCCCACCCTTTACGGAACCTTTGTCGCCCATTGCCAATTCCATTCTTTATGGAAAATATTTAGTATCTGTTCTTTTTTCTCTTTTCTTACCACTGGAAAATGAATATTGTATCTTCTGTCAAGCCTCATTCTCTCCACTATCAATAGAGTGATCGCGATTGCTTGTATTTAAATGACTTTTCTAGATGAGTTTTGGTTTATATATTTTTATTTTAACTTATTTTCTTTTGCGTCTTCTTTTTCACCATTTCTACATTTGTCTATTATCATCAGCATCATAACACTACGGTTCTTGAGGTATACCTTTGTTGATCCTCATGTTTTCCATCTCAAATATTATTTTGGTTAAACATTCGCTTTTCCGCAAATCCTTTATAAAGTTAAATAACGTTTTTTCTGAAAATCTCGTCTGAAAACGTTCTTTTAATTACTTTTACATTACCGAGAGCTCGTATGGCTTCCAGTCGTAAAAGCCTAATTGAAAGGGTATTAAACGTATCTGCGAAACTGTTTTTGCCGAATTTAATATGAGGATTAAAATTTCTCCGTAACCGGAGCCATTTAATGCGCTTCTCTCGGGATGAAATAATTCCGGGATGTCAGTGGAGTGGACGTAATGCACCAAGCTCGCTTCTAATCCTTTTCAAGAGGATCTCTCTTTTTCTCTATTATCATCAGACTTGTTCTCCTGGCACCAGTTCATTCTTTTGTAATGTCTTAAAGATCTATTCATTTCAGTCTGCTATTATTCTGCTCTTTTATTTTATTTTTATGGTATACGTGGATTCACCTAAATAAAATGTACAAAGAACAACAATCGAACAAAAAAGTTGAAAAAGCTGTAAATATTTTCGACCGATATACAGTGTAAACTAAAGTATTTAAGGACATTTCGGATATATTTTTACACTATGAGGGTTATGAGTTATATCAATCAAAAGGCGATGGAGTTAAGGGGAACTTTTAACACAATCATCAACTTGAAATGTGTAAACAATAATTTTTTCAATATTCTATTAATAGTACGTAATGGAGCGAATGATTCTGAACAGAATCTCAGTAACTATCGATGAGAAGCTAATACCGGAACAAGCTGGCTTTACACCGGGGAAATCTTGTAGTGGACAGGTCCAAAACTTTGTTCAATACATCGAGAATGGCTTCGAAGAGAAGAAGATCA
Organism: Crepidodera aurea; assembly: GCA_949320105.2. Lineage (NCBI taxonomy): Eukaryota > Metazoa > Arthropoda > Insecta > Coleoptera > Chrysomelidae > Crepidodera > Crepidodera aurea. Next base: position 84,900,166 of record OX439472.1, read on the forward strand.
CAGGGACTGCCTTCATTGACCTATCTGCTGCATACGATACGGTCAACCACGAAAAATTGCTATGCAAACTATATGAGATGACAAATGGTTTCCACATCACGTCGATTGTCGGAGCCTTCTTCCAAAATCGCCGTTTCTTTGTCAGCCTCTTAGGAAAAAATAGCAGACGGCGCCTGCAGAGGAATGGACTTCCGCAGTGCAGTATACTGACCCTATTACTGTACAATATCTATACCAACGATCAACCCATACGGCGGGAGATAAGGCAGTTTATATATGCTGACGACACAGCGCTAGCAGCCCAAGGAAATAGTTTCCATGAGGTAGAGAGAAAACTCACAAATGCCCTGAACGACCTTGCCACCTACTACGAGCACAATCTCCTCCGACTCAATCCAGCAAAAAATCAAGTGTGCGCCTTCCACCTTTGCAACAGGGAGGCAAGGAGACAGATGAATATAGTGTAGTGTGGCCAACAGTTAGAACACTGCCTAACTCCAATATACCTCGGGGTAACACTAGATCGAGCTCTCACATATAAGCGCTACTGCCCCAACACCAGAAAAAAGATATCAACAAGAAACAACCTCCTCCAGAAACTGACTGGTATGTCATGGGGAGCACAGCCAGCAACATTGAGAACCTCAGCCCTTGCATTAAGCTTCTCTGCAGCCAAATACGCCGCTCCAGTATGGTGTGCATCCACTCACGCAAAGCAAATCGACGTCCCTTTGAATCAAGCAGTTCGACTAATAACAGGTTGTCTGAAGCCTACGCAACTTCATCAGGTATACTCTCTCGCCATACATCAGAAGAGAGGTAGCCGCTGAGGCAGAAAGGGGGCGACAAGAGACCGACGCAAGGCACCCGCTCTATGGCCACCAACCAGATAGACCCAGACTCCGATCCCGCCACTGCTTTTTGGCCAGGACAGCACCTTTGCAAGTCTCTCATGAAGCCAGAAGGCTCCAGAAATGGCGCGCTGAGGTCCAAAACCCAATCATCCAACAAAGAGAGGAGCTGGCACTGGAACATTTTCTCCCATATCCAATCTGGAGAACGCTCAACAGGCTTCGCACAGGAGTCTCGAGGTGCAGAGATGGACGAAAACCCCCAGTGTTCCTGCGGAGAAATCGAGAATCCTCCACACCTGCTGACCTGCACCGACATGGGACAGAGCTGCACAGGAAACGACCTAATTTTAGCAAATGACAGGGCCATCAGAGCCCACAAAATTTTGGAAGTACATAGTGTGATCCGGACACGAATAAATAAAAAAATAATTAATAGTACCCTTCCCAATAATTTACATAATATCCTATTTAAATCTCATGTAATTTACATTGTGGTAAATCGGCCAAGTAAAATTCATTTATAAAAATCTAAGGATGGCAAGCCCCTGTCCTAGGATGGCACGCCCCTGTCCTAGTGGTTAAATCTTTTTTTCGAAGAAAGCATATCAAATAATTCTGCTATCTTCTCTATCTGCGTTCTTCGGTTAAGCCAATAAAATATTTTTACATTCCAAGGGTGAAAAATATTTGTTCAGTGACTATTTTCAGGATTAATTCTTATCCAAACAAATATTTAAATTCATTTCTGTAGCTCATAGTAGCTTGCTAGTTTACACAATCTTCCTCTAGGGTAATAAAATCCCTCTTTTTTCGAAAGAGTTGTTTTTCTTTTTTAATTTGATATAAACGAAAATATTTTTGTATGTTATTGAATACTTTGATTTTAGGATCTAACAAAATGTTCCATTAGTAGAAATTATATCCAATAATGTTTGTTGTTTGACATACAGTCAGGAAACCCAAAATTGGGTTTAATTTGTAACACGATCGTTTGTCATTTAATTTCCTGCGAATGGCGAATATGAACTTCATAATTAAAAGCTACATTAACAAACAGGTATGAATACTTTATGTACTATTACAGCACGTTTGTTAAACAGACATGAAATAGTTAGTAAGTTTGTAAATAAATCATGCGATGCTGCTGAATAGGCCAGAACAGCTTGGTAACATGTAAAAAATATATCAAAATATACTATAGTGTGTAATAATAAATGCGAAAGTACGTCAAAACCTACATTGCTCATTTTATTATATAAATCGCCTCTCATTATCGCATATACCAGAATGGTTATACCTAATATATCTTAAATTTATATCTATATTTACGAAATATTTTGCAGGAGAAAATGTATGGTTAAAATCAAGTCTGATTGTTTATTAAAGTTTAGGAGTAAACACTGGCCGTTCGGAGAAACTCTATCAGGGAATCTCAATAAAAATCAAGATCAGCTTCAGAAAGTGGTACTATTAATATATATAGAAACAAAACTACGTGTAAACTAAGTGAGGAAGTGAAGATACCTCCGAAAATATATCCTTTGAGTTGTGCCAACCTGCTCTAAATACATTTGTTGTTCAATAAACTACAGGATATCTATAAAGTTTCGGAACTAGCTTTGTAAAAGATGTGGTGTTATGTTGTTGAGATAAATTAAAAAAAACTTTCTAAACTTCCTAAAAGATTTTATAACAAACTTAAATAACCAATTTCAATTTCAATTTAGTTTTGATTTTATTTTTAATAATCCCATGCCATATAAAATAAAGTACAAAATATTTATATCTATATTAAAAAAAATATTATCTATCTAAAAGACTTTATTTTAAGACATAATATTTCTTACCAAACATGAAGCTCCACATACCTGAAACAAATAAATAATAAATTAGATTTTTATTATCAAGACTATCTCAGCAAACTACTATTTTAATGTAAGTTTACGGTCGTATAGCGTATGATATATTATTTCATAAATTTATTTAGAAAATGTATTTTTTTGCAGGTACTGTTATATGACAACTCAACTTTAGTCATACCATCAATCATTCGTTGCTAAATTAAGCGAAATGATTAAAAAAAAACTATTTTTCTTTCAAATAATTATTAAAAATTTTGTAGAATGTTGTTATGTAAGTACAGGGTGGCCAAATAAGAATGCGAGGTACTGTATCTGGGAAACTATCCATCGTAGAGGCTTGCGGCAAGAAAGTTATTACTAAAACGGCCAAGAGAAAAACCTGGAAAATATTTTCAAGTTACTAAAAAGGCCGCTAGAGGGCGTAACTGTAATCTTGAATCTAAAAAAGTAATGATTCTGCGAATCTCGCTATATTAACCTAACAAAAAAATACCTGATCTTTAAGGTCGAAGATAATCTGAACCGTTTTTGTTTGACAATTTTGCTCTATCTCTAAAAATAAAGTGGTGGGGGGTATTCAAAGGTTTCAGTAAAAAACACCCTGTATATTCGAAACGGCTGAGGCGATTTTAACAAACCTGGGCTAGTTTAAAATAGCTGTTCTTGGGGTACAAATGTTATATTTGAAGTTTTGAGAGTTTCACATGTCGCCGCCAGAGCGCTTTTTGGACATTCCAACAGAAATGGTTCACTTTCTCAAAAAAATTCGTATGATTTTTTTTTCATGAAAAAGTAGCTAAATGATGCCTAAAAAAGTTCGCGAAAACCGCATCTCGATATTTTGTTCCTAACCTAAAATTTAGGCCAAAGAAAATTTGATACTAATTAATTCTTTTTATTATGTAAGTAGTGGCCCTAAAAAGGACCGATTTAAAAAAGAAAGGTTTTTAATGCCCCCATAAATGCTCGAAATGCTGACCATCACGCTCTATGCATTGCTGAAGCCTCTGATGGGTAGACAAAATTTCCGCTTCAATTTCGGCTCTCGGTATGTTACGTAATGCATTACGAATCCGGTTTTTCATATCTTCTCTGATCGTAGCGTCTGAAACACGATGTCCTTTAACCGCCCCTATAAATAAAAATCAAGACAAGTTAAGTCAGGCGATCGCGCAGACCATGGAAACAGATTACCTCTTCCAATACACCGCTGTTGTAATACTGCATTACTGTATTAAGCTTGGGGTTATTTTACGTATTGTACATAATTTAAAATTAGGTTAGTGTGCTTGCATTAGGAAAAAACAGAGAAATGAATACAGTCAATAGGAGAGCTGTAGTGAGTGGACGCTAACGAAGAACAGTATTGTTGTAAATGGTGTTAATTTTCTGATAATAAATAAATGCTATTTTTAAGACAATATTTCCATAAACAACTTTAAGTGAGTAGTTATATAGTTTCTAACATATTTTCTTAAATTTAAACAGTTTAGGTTGTTTTTTAATATTTGTGGGGATCAAATTGTAAAATTCTTTGGGTTACAGTTTTTTAAAGCATCTAATTGAAGCAAACTTTGGTTGAATTTGAGGTTATAATAATAACTTTATTCAATCATAAATGAACAATATATAAAAGTACAAGTGAACAAAATAGTAATTAAATAAAGTTTACCTCAGACGATAAGTCAGTGACTTGTTTCGTCAAAAAATGTATAAATAAAAATATAGAAATACTTAATATAAAATACTTACTAAAATAAAACAGAATTAATTATTAATAAATTGATTTGATTTCGAATAGCTACATTTAAAAATTACAATTTCTCTCTCTTTCCACTGGATTAAAACCACTTAGTTGTTAAAAAAGTTTTTTTATTGACGTTTCGGCTTTCCAGATCGAAAGCCGTTATCAAAATGACATAAAATAAATAAATTTACTAGAAACAGAACACTTGATAATCTTGCAAAAATATGACATCAACATAGTATACATAGAATAAGATTTTTTCAAAGTGTTCTGTTTCTAGTAAATTTATTTATTTTATGTCATTTTGATAACGGCTTTCGATCTGGAAAGCCGAAACGTCAATAAAAAAACTTTTTTAACAACTAAGTGGTTTTAATCCAGTGGAAAGAGAGAGAAATTAAAATACAAACCACAATGAGCTTCCGAAATGAATTAAAAATTACAAATTAAAATTAAATTTATTATTATCTTCTTTAATCGAATAATTCTAATATGTCCGTTCGTTACTTGTGTAATAGGTATTTTTTAATTCTTTTTTAAATGTTTTTGTGTTACTTATTGGTTTCATGTTTTCTGGAATCGTATTGTAAATATTAGGAGAAAAATAGCTGTAAGATCTTTGTGAAACCTGTTTCAGCATTAAGGAAACAACAACTCACACAACTCACAAAATGTGTGTGTCGGAGTATAGTAAATCAGATCTTCTTTTTTTATTGTATTTAAGTTTTAGAAAACGTCTTTGCATAACTTCTAACGAATGAATATGTGTTTTTAAAGTACGTCCACACTTACTTAAGATTTGCTTTAGTTTTTTAAACCTATATAAAATAGTTCTGAGTTTATTGACAATAAATAGTATGTGTGAATCCCATTTAAAGTGTGAGTCAATAATTATACCTAAGTATTTTATTTTCTTTTCAGGATAGATATTAAAAGTAACATTAGTTATGATAGTTAGTTGATCAAAGGGAGGCATTCCGGAAGTGTTACAACAAAAGGGCAAATATTGTGTTTTGTCTACGTTTACTGTTAATAATTTTTTATCCAGGCAACATTTTATTCTTGCAAAGTCAGTTTCTACTTTTTGTTTTTAAGTTAATCCAATAATCATCTTTGTAGAAGATGGCTGTATCATATGCAAAGCCGATAATTTTTCCACTGTTACTCATTGAAAACAAGCCATCTATGTAAATATTAAATAGGGTGGGCCCTAGCACTGAACCTTGAGACACTCCATACTGTAGCTCCTTGTAACAACTTAAAACATCATCCACCCTTACAGCGTGGTATCTTCCTGTTAGATAGCTTTTAAATAGTTTAAGAATGTTGCCACGTATGCCTATATCTTCTAAGGACTGCAGCAGTAGATGATGACTGACAGTGTCAAAGGATTTTGCTAGGTCTATAAATAGACACAAGGACGGTTACCTTTATTTAAGGCTTCCGTGATATTTGATGTCAGTGAAAGAATTGGATCTTCTGTAGCAACCTTTTCCCTAAATGGTACAATTATTATGATTAAAAATGAATTTTCAATACTTAAGTTTAGTGGCCCAAACCTCGGAATCGAAGGAACGTACCAACATTATTTTTACCTCGTCTATTCATCCTTACATTTTGAAAAGGTACTTTAAAAAATTTTTAATTTGACGTTTCGACTTCCTAAATCGGAAGTCGTTCTCAAAATGACATAACAAAATAAATAAATTTACTATAGAAACAGAATACTTGATAATCTTGCAAAAATATGACATCAACATAGTACACGTAGAAAAAGATTTTGAGATTGAAGATGTCAAAATCTATTTCAATCATATTTTTGTGACGTTTCTGGGAACGAATTTTGAAAGGATAGTGCATTTGCATATTATAAGAGAATTTATACTTCGTCATAAATGAAGTTTTCTTATTAATATTATCATAAGAAAAAACCAGATAAAAACTTATGATACTATCCCGATATAGAGGGTATCGTTTTTGCAATTAACTCTTTTTGTAAAGTAGGCATCCAAATTTTTGAAATATCGACCGAACAATTAGAAACACATTCGTTATTATTTAAGCATATCAATGCTGCTTCTTTAACTTTGCGGTTATAATTATTCGGTTCTTTTAATAATCTAGTTGAAGAATTCCATTGTATTTAATGACCAAAATTCCATGCATGTTCATAAACAATTCGAAAAATCCAAAATATGTGAAGCTTTTTTAAATTAAGAGAATCTCTGACTGACCTAAGATAGTTCCTAAATTCCGGGTTTGCAATTCCTAATCCACGTACATAACAGTAAAGTTCGCTGAGAAGTACAGAGTGCCAAACTTGTAAAATAAGCGTACAAGAGTCGAAAGTTCGCTACTAAAACATCCCGTAAGTTTAGTTCGCCACTGGAACGAGAACAACAACAAAATCGATTATTACAAAAAGAAGCGGTGTGTTACATGTTCTTTGCTATGTTTCTTGCATAACAAATACAGTTTTACCACGATCTCTAATGCAGTCTCGAGGATCGGCGCTCATAAATTATTGGATGCAGAAAATACACCTTAGTTTGTTGTCTTATTAACGCCGGTGAGTTTAACGATAGTTGCCTGGAGAATTTCATTAATTTCACGTTTAACGACTGCTCTTTAATGAGACTTTAATGAAAGTTTTACGATTTTGATTCGTTTATTTGCCATTTAAGAACGAGTAATAAATGATAGTTTATGCAGTGTGACAGTGATGGGCGGTTTCTTGGAAACTCTAGAGTGATCAATTATGGGGATGTTAATTAGAAAGGATGGTCGAATATCATCCAAGTTTTTGCTTTGGTTTTATATTTTTTAATATGGATTGCTGTCAACGGCACTCTTGATTACAGCTTAGTATAGTCAAAATACATAATTTGTTATTATTGTTATTCATTTTTGTAGTTGTTATTTTAAAAGTTCTTCTTTTTGGATATTGAAATGGAAACATTGTTTATGTTGGGAAAGTATTTATCTACTTATTTTGGAGGATCATTTTTAACACTCATGACAACGAATAAAAAGATATACGAACATCATATCTCGCAATTATCTCGTACTCCGACATAAACATCCAAACGCGTTCATTTAAATAGATCATTTAAAATTTATAATGTTCCAGGCTCTTTCAACATGTTTGTAATTTAAAGTTGTGATCCTTGTTTTGTACTTAGAGAAACTTTTGACTATTCCTATATATACGTATACAGCTACAGCTGGAAACATTGTTTATGTTGGGAAAGTATTTATCTACTTATTTTGGAGGATCATTTTTAACACTCATGACAACGAATAAAAAGATATACGAACATCATATCTCGCAATTATCTCGTACTCCGACATAAACATCCAAACGCGTTCATTTAAATAGATCATTTAAAATTTATAATGTTCCAGGCTCTTTCAACATGTTTGTAATTTAAAGTTGTGATCCTTGTTTTGTACTTAGAGAAACTTTTGACTATTCCTATATATACGTATACAGCTACAGCAGTTTACGAGTTCTAAACAGTAAACATTCATCATGAGTAATCAAGAAAAGCAAGATATAACGGTTGATATAATGCTAGAAGTCAGTTAAGTATTTTAGTGAAATTTTGCAGAATCGGAGTGCTGGAAACATGTAATACTAGATGAGGTACCAGTTCTTGGCACGATAGTTTATGTTCCTTGTTCCTTTCATCTTTCATCTCATCGTTTTAAATATTTTTCATTGTTCCAATTAATATATAACATCCCTGAGGATGTTAACAATTAATTTAAGAGGGTGTGAATAAATAAAATTAATAAACGTTTCTAACAGTAGCAAACAACTTATCAATAAGTAATTAAATTTCAAAAATACAACAAAAAATAACAAGGATAAAAAAATGAGAAATGTCAATTTGCAAATTTTCATTTTAGGTATTTTTTTCTATAAATAAAAATGTCATTTTTTAAAAACTTTTACTATCATTTATTAGAATAGGGTCTTATGGTCAATTACTGATATAACTTAGAAATTTATCTATTTGTGAAACTTGTGGATGATATTAATCATCTACACAGTGTTAATTATGGGTAGCGGAATAGCTATACACATTTTCAAAATTTAATTCTATTTAAAAAAGAAAAAATAACATTAATAAAGAGATCAATAATTATGAGAAATGTCAAAGTTAAATTTGTAAATAAAGTTGTATTTAGCAAATTAGGTTAGGTAAAATAGTAATTATAGTGTTTACTTGTGAAAGTGACACTAAAAAGAGTGTAAATAATAGTGACAAACATTTTCAAAATATAAAAATTTAACCATGTACAGGGTTATTCATTATAAATTACCCACCCCTTATTATCGTTATTATTGCCTATAGAAAAAAAAGTTTTAAATAAAAGTTATATGGTTATAACTGTTTTTTGTTAAAATGCTATTAAATGTACAGTGGCGTGCAGATTTCAGGGGATACAAAAAAATCATATTTTTTTTAAATAGGATACCCTATATATTTTTACATTTTTATAATCCTCTCGATGAGCTGATTTCAACATTTCAACGATGTATCACACTTGATGTCAAGTCTGGATAATAAAGGATCTACAGCCACCTGAAAAATCACATTTTTTGAGTTAAAGTAGTTGTAGTAGTCAAACGGTTGAAAATCGAGAAAAACGGTTTACATGTCTCTATCCTAACTTTTCAAATTCTATACTGTGGCACTAAAAAATATTGTATACAGGGTGATTAAAAATCAGATGGGATTTCCAATATCCAAAAAATGTGTTTTTCAGGTGGCTGTAGATCCTTTATTATCCAGATTAGACATCAAGTGTGATACATTGTTGAAATCATCTCGTCGAGAGGATTATAAAAATGTAAAAATATATAGGGTATCCTATTTAAAAAAAATATTATTTTTTTGTATCCCCTGAAATCTGCACGCTACTGTACATTTGATAGCATTTTAACAAAAAAAAGTTATAACCATACAACTTTTATTTCAAACTTTTTTTTCTATAGGCATTAATAACGGTAATTAGGGGTGGGTAATTTATAGTGAATAACCCTGTACATTGATTTTGACGCAAAAATCAAAGAATTTGACATCTCAGCAACCCGTGAGATGCCGGCTTATAAAAACCAAATTTTGACGTTGCGTTTAGGGAAACCGATAAAGCAGATCCCTGTTTTCCCTGCCAAGTGGATTTTTGATGTTGACAGCTGTGACGTTTGTCAAATTGTTTATTTTTTTTTGCAAACTCCAAAAATTTGGAACTATTATCAATATTTTATGGAATGATAACACAAGAACTGAAGCAAAATCGTGAGACATCCTACAAGCAGAATTAAAATATTAAAGGTACCTACAATTTTATATTGAGCTCAATAATTAAATCGATAAATAGATCTATAATCAAATAAATAAAGTTTAGGCCTTATAAAAAACAGAATGCATTCGATTATTAGTAAATCTTCGTGCTGAAATTAATTTCTATAAATAATTTCACTTTCTAAATCAATAGACAATTATTTTTAACCTAACAATACATATATAGTTTGTAGAAGAAAAAAGGAACAAATTTAAAATGTTCATGTATCTCAAAAGCAGTGAACCTTTCACCTAAACCTCTTTAATGATTTTTTTAATTAAAGATAGTCCTTCTGAACAAAAAAAAAGCATTTCTTTACCGTCCCAGTCGCGCCAGAACGAGAACACAACAAGGACGAGAAAGAAAGAGCCTCCTCATAATCCACAACGTAAAAGCTCCCAGGAGTTTGGGCGCAAAACTGTTTTTCACCAGAGTCAGGAATGCCGGCGAAATTCCATCCCAACGAGATTTTATACGACACTCACCAATGACGTAGCGGCATGCGAGCTGTTAAACGTAACCTTATTATTTTGATGTCGTTAAATCATTTTACTTTATTGGAAGAGAGATCCCGGAGCACAGATGAGCACGGTTCTATGTTAATGCTGATATACTGAGTTGCTAAAAGGTTGATATAAAAGATTATTCTTAGGCCTTTCAGGTAAAATTTCGTTAGCGTTTGTTAAGAAAAAAGCTTGGTATATGAGACTCCCTTAGAGTAGAGTAATTTATTTTTTATGATACGTTTAAAAGGTTTTTGCAGATTTTATAATTAAAAACAGGCATGGGCTGGCCTACTGAGACACGTTTGTAAATAATAAATTTTGTCACTCAGCGAAAAACTACGCACGTCAAAATATTTTCTTTCTGGATTATATAAAATTAGACTTTCAGTGAAATAAATCCCTCACTTTTGACTAAAATAATTCCAACGTTAACAAAGTCAGTCGACAACTAGCATTCATTTATAATTATGTAATTTTTCAGTCAGCGGAGGTAGTGCGGAAATAAATGAAAATCAGCATCCAACAGTCAAAACATTGACAAAGATTCATCGTAGTCATTAATTAGAAGTATTTATTCAAATGTATATCTCAACGCAAGTCCCATATTATACATTATAAAGAAAAGCGTCTGTCTTCTCTTCCATTCTCATTCAACTTGCCTCATGGGGAAAACAAGCACCGTCTTTGAGTGATGACCGTTTTTCCGAGGATCAAACTGATGTAGCATCCATCTAAGACGAGAAACAGGAACACCTGGGTACCTCACGGAGAGCGGCATGTCCTTTCAAGACGAATTCGAACACTTAGGGATGTTGACATTTCACTTAGGGTCGTATCCTTCTCAGTGAAGGGAGAAAATGCGGTTCGAGAGAATTTTATTGAAATTATCGGAGATAGATTGTTAAAGTGCAAAAGTTTCTAAACCGTTAAAATTAGTTAAATTGCCTTAAAGTCGTTTTATGTAAAAAACGGTTTTCCGATTAAATACATTGTTTTTTCAGGAAGCAATTAGATTCCATTTTAGGCTTTTCTATTTTTTGAATAATTTTTCATTAATCATACAGGGTTACTTGCAACAAAATGGTAAAATACTTAAGGCGCGTTCTCACGAGTCAAGTTTAGTCGACCGATTGTAGTTGATCGACAAAAGTTGAATGAAATCTGTAAGGGTGCGTGTCTGGACCTTAATAAGAACCTTTGTTTCAATATATTTGAACAACTTTTTAGTTGATCAAAAAAAGTTTGACCCATTCAAACTTTTTCGTTCAACTTGTGAGTTGTCTGCTAATTCTTTTCAAGTTGAAGCCTGTTTTCACAGGTGTGAACTGTATACTACAGTTGATTTAGTTGAACTTCAGTTCTTTTTCAACCAGTTACTCACGCATATGTATTTTGTTGTTTGTGTACTGTAGTTTGTTTTTGAATTTTAAAGTAAACAGAAACAGAAATATTTTGGATACCAAAATATTTTACTGGGAGTTATCGTAATGCACAAATGATGTGAAATAAGTTAAACTCACATCAGCTTCCAAGAATTACGACATTAGAGAATGTCACACACTGCACCAACGTCTGGACTTCAAACAACTACTTCTTGGGCTATATGCCCCAACAGGTATTGAATTACAGAAGTCCAGACGCGGTTGGAACCCGAATCGTTTCGGGACTTAAACCAACAACTTTGATTTTCTTACTAAAGGAGCCTGTCATTCTTAGACCGGTTTCGGTGATATTTTGTCTCATCAAGAACCAAGCGAGTCAAATTCATCCTTCAGGCATCCTTTAGAGATAGGATTGTCGAGCTTGTCTGCTTCTTACTGATGAGGCACAATAATGCCGAAACCGGTCTAAGAATGACAGGCTCCTTTAGTAACAAAATCAAAGTTGTTGGGTTTACCGAAACGATTCGGGTTCCAACCGCGTCTGGACTTCTGTAATTCAATACCTGTTGTGTGTCCTCAAGTGGTCTGAAATTCTAAAATTCTTTGTGGTACTCCTGCCTTAATTTCTTTAATTTTAGAGTATGCTTCTTCCTGTTTAATCCTAAAGTATTTTTCTGATATATATATGACGCTAATAATTCTGAATACTGTTTTGGCAATAATAGATTAATTTTGTGTTTGAGTCCTTCATGCCAAACTCTATCGAAAGCTTGCGCTACATCAAGGAAGACAGTAGAACTAACTTTTTTTTCTTCTAAGGTTTTTTCGATGATATTAGTTATTCTATGGACTTAGTCTATAGTTGAATGGTTTTATCTAAATCCAAACTGGTGCGATGGAATTAGTTTCTTTTCTTCTATAATAGGTTTTAGTCTTCTTAGTAATTATTCTTTTTCATACAGTTTCGAGATTACAGGAAGTAGGGATATAGGCCTGTAAGACGTAATTTCATGTGGTGGTTTCCCTGGTTTTGGTATCATGATAACTTCTGATACTTTCCACATCCGTGGAACATATCTCATTCTAAATGTCATTAACTGTCATTACTTAATTTATCGGTTTGTAATTTCCAAATTTTAGTGTAGCTTTAAAAAAACTAAACAGTTAAATATGTGTTTTCACCAAGAGATCCTTGTCCACCATGAGGATATCGCTTCTTTTATGAAAAGGATTATGACAAGAGGTTCTGCCCGAGCTGTCAATGTTTCGTCGGTAAATATTATTTTAGAATCCGCACAAGAATGAATTCTTCAGGATCCGCCCTTTTATTGTTCAATTGTATATTGTAATTTCCATGTATTGTAAATTTACTTTTGGACCAATAAAATACCAAAAATACTAAATGATGCATTAAATAGGTATGTAAGTTTTACTATAGCTTTCCTCGGAAGTTGATTTAGTATCTCTCCCGTAATAACATCAAACCCAGGCGCTTTCTTACGGTTTATGTTTTCTTTTATTTCTGTACTTATTTCTTTTGGTGAGGTAATCATAGAATAGGATTTACCTCTTCTATGAGTTCATCTCCTTCTTTAGGCATGAATATATTTTCTAGATGTTCGGCGAATTTGCTAGCTTTTTGTATATTGTTTCTTGCCCAAGTTCCATCCATATTTTTAATTGGTGGGATGTGTGGTATAGGTCTTTTTAATCTTTTAGTTGCTTTCCAAAGCGAATAGTCACTATTACTGTCATTTGTTAACTAACTCAGGTAAGTGCTAATTGAATCATTTTTTAATTTCTGAATTTCTCTTTCTAATTGCCGAGTAGCATTGTTTAAATTTCTTTTATCCATTGGTGCTCTCGATTGATGCCATTTCTGTCTTAGTTTTCGATTTTCAGTGATAAGCTCGCTTATTTCTTTTGGGTAGTTATTTCACTTTGTTCTTTGTGTGATAATTGGTGTATTGTCACATGCGGCTTGTTGAATAGTTTTTACAAGCAGTTCTACTTCTTTGTCTAGTTGTTCTTTAGTTCTAATAGGTACTGAAAGATTAATATTTTCTTCAAGTTGTAATTTGAAGCTTTGCCAATCTGTCAGTCTACTTACAAGTCTCGTCTTTTTGAATAATTGTATCACTCACGTTGATAAGAATAGGTGAATGGTCCGAATTCATACCCCATGTTTCTTCTATATTCAAGTAATTTATGGAAATATTCCTAATCACAAAGAAATCAATGAGATCAGGAATTTTTCTAGGATCAGTGGGCCAGTATGTTGGTTTACCAGTTGATATCGGTTCACATTTAAGTTAATTACACGGTGCCAAAAGTTCTTCACCTTTAGTTGTGGTCAATCTAGATCCCCAGTAGGTGTGCTTTGCATTGAAGTCACCTTCTACAATGAACCTATGTCCTTGCCTTTCAAGAAAATCTATATATTGGTCTTTCTCCAAGGCGTACTTGGGTGGGCAGTATACTGCCGTTACTGCAAATTCATATGTTTTTGTTTTTATGTTTACAGATGAGGTTTGTATTTGTTCTGTTTGGAATTCCTTTTCTTGATTATGCAATATAGATTCTTTTATAATAATCGCACTTCCTCCTTTTTCCGCATTGTCTGGGTGGATTGTATGATATACTTTAAATCCTTTAAATTTGATGTATGACTCCTTGGTGAAATGGGTTTCAGCAGTGAGACAGACACACATCAATTTGTTCTACATCTAAAACTGTCTGAGCCTAAAATAATTGGCACTTTTGTGTTGTGGTTAAATTGTCAGATCGTACTTCAGTCAATAACATAACCTTAAAATATTAGTGATTTTTTATCAGTATAATATATTTTTTATGTGCGAAAATGTCGAATTTTGAGACAAATAAGCGTCATTTGCGGGAACTTTTGATTTCTTTAATTTGAAGAAATCTGCAGCTGAGGGGTATCCATTTCTGGTAAAAGCATATGTTAAGGCCGCCTTAAGTAAGGGAAGTTGTCGTGAGTGGTTGTAAAAATTTAAGAAGGTAGTGAACGGCCAAAAATGTACGAAGACGCGGAATTAGAAGCATTATTGAATCAAGATTCGTGCCAACCTTAAGAAAAACTTACACTTACATTAGGAGTTACTCAACAACCAATTTTACATCGGTTGAAATTATTGAAAAGAAGGAAATTGGCCTCCATATGAGTAACGTTGAATGCAGATTTTTCATATGTGACATGCTGCTTGCTAGGCATAAACAAAAGGGTTTTTGCACCATATAGTAATGAAAAATGGATATACTAATTATGATAATCCAAAAAGGAAGAAATAGTGGGACCACCTTGTAGCGTACGTTTTCACTTCTCTACTTGTCTGTAGTGTATAATGACAGTTGGTCGGGTTTGTTCATAACCTCACTTACGAATTCTGGCATTGAAGTAATGAATACACTTAAACATCTACAGCTAAGCCAAATAATCATGGAAAAAAACCCTTGTTGATGGACGAAACTGTATGTGGTATTCTAAGTTCAATTTTACTTTCTCATTCAAATAACCACATGAGTTATGAGTGATTTGTCTTTATTATAAGAGAGTAAGATTAAAAGGACACCTTGTAGCGGGTCCTGTGATGATTTATTTTCCTTTTAATCATGTTATTTTATATAATTAAAACATTAATATTTCAGACATATAAACCAACTCCAAAAACAATTAACCCTTTCAAAAATAATAGTGTCCTGCTGTGGTACTAATCTTTCGTCTATATTCCCCAAAAGCCGTATAATAAAATTCATGGTTTCTAAAGGTAAATCCCGTTCGCTAATGGGGGCAATATAAGGTTATAAACCTCACCGGTGCTAGTGGTTAGAGCCCTTGCAATAATACCAGCAGAAATTTCAATAATGATTATCCATTAGTTAACATTAAGTGAATCCTCCAGGACCGCGCCACCAAGCAGAGAGGCTATGTCACGGATATTATCGTAACATAACAATAAAATTACCGTCTAGGTGTTCAGATACACTGTTAACGGTTACGTAGTCCGATGGCTTTTGTTGATAAATTTGTTCAATCAGTGCTTACGATTATGATAGGTATCAAAGTTTGTTGCAATCTGAGTTATGTTTTTATTCACTGGGTATGGAAAGCCGTTTTACTTTTTATTCATAAATGTTTTTTTTTTCAATTTTAAACATAAAACCATTTTATTCAACTCAGTTTTATGTTTATCCATTTATTTCGGCACTATTAAACTGTTTCTTCAACAAACTTTGAGTATTTAAAATGTTTGATGAATAAAATTGCATCTTGATAAAATTGCGTAATTCGAATATATTTTATAGCTTTTATTTTTTATCAACAGTCATTTTAATTTATGTAACATTTTAATTCAACCACCAAAAAAATAAACGTTCTAAATAATGTTTTAAATGATTAACTTACAATTTTAGTACCTATAGGTATTTATTTGTTTGTTGAATTAAAATGTTACTTAATTTAAAATGTTACTTAATTTAAAATGATTGTTGAATAAAAATGTTTGTTGATAATTTTAATTGGGCGTTGAAGTCAGCGGGTGCTACTAGAACTACTAAATGAATTTGGCAGCGTAGGGGATGAACTCTCTTTCAAATGTTTGTGGAAAGTGTCAGGTATCAGTCAAATTTGTTTTGGTTTTTGATCTCACACTACAAATGCAACTTGTAAGTCTATTCTTGTATGACGTCATTGTAGCGTTTGTCCTATTTACCTCAGAACAAGTAGGATATCTATGGATTACTTGTTTCAAATCCAACGTTGCCAAATTACTTATTTCTTAGCGCCCGGTGACCACAGCAACAAACATTACAATCCCGAATAAAAATTATGAACAATCGTTTTAAAACGAATGTCTTTTTTATTCAACAAACATTTTAAATCAACGGACAAATAAATGAGAATATTTTTAATGTAGATATTAAAATTTTAAACAATCATCTAAATACCTTATTAAAAATGTTTGTTTTTCTTTTGTTGGTCGAATTAAAATGTTACATGAAATAAAATGACTGTTGATGTTCACAACCTACATTTAAATATGTATATGTAAAAGGTAACTAATGGAAATATTTAGTCAGATTAATTTTAGGAAGTTGCATTTTTATTCAGTAAACAATTTAAACATTCTAAATTTTAAATAGGTCAATAGGATAAATTCTAAAATGTTTAAAAATAGAAATGTAAATAATGTAGTTTTAAAATATTGAGGTACTTTTTGAATTATTTTCTTTATTTACTTTTTAAATAACTAGCAGTTGTATGTAACTAATTTACCTGTTTCTATAATATTTTAAGTACTATTAGACTGTTTCTTCAAAAAACTTTAACTATTTAAAATGTTTGATGAATAAAATTGTATCTTGATAAAATTGCGTAAGTCAAATATATTTGATAGATATATTTAAACCCTTTAATTTTTAGGATGCAATTAAAATTATCAATTAAGGAGGAATTAAAACGATTGTTGATCATTTTAATTTCTCAATGTTTTGGTTTATGGAACTATATGCTTCCAAAAAATAGCAACAATCATTTAAATAACTTATTTAAAATGTTTGTTATTCTTTTGTTGATTGAATTTAAATTTTACATGAATTAAATTGACTGTTGATAATTTTAATTGCATCATAAAAATTAACAGCTTTTAATATGGGCAGTCAAATATAAATTACGCCATTTTATCAAGATTCAATTTTATTCATCAAACATTTTAAATAATCAAAGTCTTTTGAAGAAACAGTTGAATATTACTGAAACAAATGGACAAACATAAAACTGAGTTGAATAAAATGGTTTTATGTTTAAAATTAAAAAAAAAAACATTTATGAATAAAAAGTAAAACGACGTTCCATAACTGGGTGTTTTAAGTCGACGGTTACCGCGAGTGTGTAGCATTTACAAATTTTTTATTCGATTGTGGAGTTTACTGATAAATGGCAACACGCTCGAACAGTTGCAATTGTATTATAGAAAATAAATGTATATATAAAATCCTATTTTTAGATATTTCCATATTCTATTAATCCTCATTTTTTTATCGCTATTTAACACTCTTTTGTATCATTTTAAAAACATTTTTGCATTTTATTTTTTATATTTTTTGACCTGTCCAATGGCTGTGTCCTTCTCCGTACTAATAAATTAAAAAATATATATCAACGTCTATACTCTTCCTAATTTAAATATTTCCTAGATCATTATAGGATCTTAAAAATACATTTTTATGTTGCATTGTTTTTAACCCCACTTTTTCGTTTAAGAAAATATGAGACATGTAAGGGATGAGCTAAATTGCATTATTTTAATTCGTCCCTAAAAGTAAATGTATCTGTTTCAAAAACGGATTTTCTCTCGTTAAATTCATATCAAACATCCCAAATATCTCTTTCAGTGTTTTGAGCGACAGAATCTGCTTTTAAAACCCTAAAATGTTCCAAACCGATGAATCGGCATTGATCCCGTATCAAAAAGCTACAACCACTAATCACACCGAGTTCCCTAAAAATACAGCCAAAGCCAAAATAACAAATTGAATCAATCACCCCGCGGCGATTCATAACGTTGATGGTTAAATTTTAATGCACCCATCAAGTACTCATGACGGAGCTCTAGGGCGCTAGATAATGTATAAATAACATAAACAAATGGTAATGGGGTGGCAACATAAATAATTCCGGCGGCATCAATCCATCTCCATAATTTGTCCCCTATGGCGTGCGTTCCATACCACCGATAAATCCTGTATAAGCTCCGGAACGTCACAATCAGTGTTTGTCAATCGTTCACTTACGCCATTGCCACTGACTCATTGTTTGTGGTCTTCTAACCGATTGCATTTACAAGATAGAGGCGGGCAGACTGGGTCTTTGTCAAGGAGAATTTATCTTCTGGATGAAGCGGGGAAAATATGTTTTGTCATTGGTAGGCTTTGTGTAAAAACTTAAGTCTTTTACTAGCGAATGTCCCCTTCTTTCTTAATTACCCTCAATAAGTTCTTTAGTTAGGAAATAGCTACTATATATAAGAAGACAATACTATTTACAATTTCTCTAATATAGTTATTAACTTAATGTATAAACTCATTAATAGCAGAAGATTGTTTTACCACCTTGCGAACACCCTTATTCAATAAAGAGCCCACCAAAAATGTTTTACTGGTAAAATCTGTATTAAAGTTATCTTTTGATCTTAAACAACGGGAATGCATCTCATATCTTGTAATCAATAAATCACTGAGGTATTGTGGAACTTCTCCGTGCATCATTTTAAAAACAAGAAGCAAGTTCGCTTTTTGAATGCTCTCTTCAATTGTGAACCAGTCTAGTGTTGTTAACATGATATTAATTGACTTATATTTATTACAACCTAACCATATTCTCCTACATTTATTTTGTAATATTTGTAGTTGAGTAAATTGGAAGTAGCAATGAGATGCAGTAAGAGAAATAAATAAATAAATTAAAAACCTTGACCATTGTGATAAGTTCTGTGATATTCTTTCAAATAATCCAACTTTGTTCGCTAATTTTTTACATAAATATTTTGAAAAATTTGTTGTGGGTCAATAATGACTCCTAAATGCTTAATTTCAGTGACACATTCAATGTGTTCATTGTTTATATGAACTACCAGATCCTCTGAAATATATTTTACACAATTTATTTTAGACTCTATACCAGATTTGGTTTTGGCAGCATTTAATTTAAGTTTATTTACACGTAGCCATTTATACACAATTTTTAATTCTTCATTTACCTATCGTTACTTCTGCTTAGTCATTTCTAGCTACTGATATCAGTGACATCAGCAAATAGATTTACAAATGACTTGTTTAGACAATTTTGAAGATCATTCATATAAACAATAAATAAAAGTGGGCACAGTGCGCTACCCTGTGGCACCCCATATATACTTGCAATCTCGCTAGACGTAACATTATCTATTTTGGTCATATGTCTTTTACTAAATTAAGTGCCGTATGTTGCACCCCATACATATTTACAAGTAAATAGTGATAGTATTCAAATAGATAGAAGAAAAGGCGCATTACATAGTTAGTTGTTATTGTAGCAAACAATCTTATTAATTTTTTTAATTTTTTGTAATTTATGTTTTTAATCTTTTTCATTCTTCTACCTTTTACACTGCAACTGATATAATGGATTTTTAAGTTAATGCCTTAAAATATATTCAGCCAAGAATGTTAATTGTAAAGTAGTTAGGAGTTAAAGCACCACTTTAAGCAAAATAAAAAGTTGAATAAATTACCAGTAGACTGCTTACTGGCTCTTCAGAGCTGCAATATTTACCCATTTTACTACTGAACTATGTTCGAAGTTTCTGGAAAAACACCACAAACCAGTGGCGTATCCACATGATCTTATACCGGTTAAATTTCTGATTATCTTGTGAAATTACATCAGCTTAATCATATTTATAAATTAATGAATCAGTATATATTATTGGATATTTTTGAGTTTTTTTAAATTAAAAAATCTATCCAGTAAGATGCCATTGAGAGATACAAGCTTCTTGATTCCCAAAGACAAGGTCAGTTTCAAAAATTCACTAATTCTAGATCAATATCTATAATTAGTGAATTGACCTACCTGGTGCCTTTATTGATTTCTGCATAATAAATTAATTTTTAACAAATCTTGAATGTGTTTTTTAAGATTTACTCTAAAAGTGTCACAGATATTGTTGAAAGAGTCAGTATATTAAACTACGCTTTTTTTAATTATGAGACATTTGGTAACTTAAAAGCTTTTGAGAAAGTGTCACCAGTATTCGTGTAATTATTGATACTTTTGACAATTAGAATGTCCGATATACCCATACATTTTAGCAATAGTAAATTTGTGCCATACGATTTAAAAATATTTATTGTTTTGTTATTCTTTCTTTCTGTGTTTCAGAATACTATTTTATAAGAAACTGAAATGACAATTCTGTAAATTTCTAGAACCTGCCATTAAACCATCAGAATATTATTTTCCAAATCCGTAATTTACAAAAATTCAGTAATATTTAAATACCCTAACAGGCCAGAGATCAGAAAACCCAGAAATATGACACTGTTATGGGCTCACTTTTCGAGCTGTTACACTTTTATGATTTGTTATTTGTTCTTTCGATACGGTCTTGCGTAAATAAATCTTTATTATGGCTTATTTATGTAATTACGTTTCATCTAACTTATCTTTAATTAATTTTTTTAAATCTTAATACAGAACATAGTGATAAATAGTAAATTAACGCCAGAAAAACCCCAAACCCGGGCATTACCGTCAATTGTTTTTTAATTTGCAGGTATTCATAGTTACATTTACCTCCGAAAATCTCAGCTACGTGGAATTTGTGGAAGGGTGGGAAAATGGCTCTAGAGTTCCCGAAAATCCGTTTCTCGACGATATCTGCCGAAATATGACCCTTGGAGCATTTTTGTTTAGACAAAAAATGAAGAGCAGTTCATTACTTACAAATTTGTTCCTATGATTTTTTCGCTACACTAATAATTTTTTCGAAACGGCGTTTTAAACATTCGCAATTTTGAGAATCTGAAAATTCGCAGTTATTATGGTGAAAACGGAAAATTTGAATGTCCTCCCAAAACTTGAATATCCTCCCGTTTTTGACCGAAAACAATAATAATCAACTTTTTTTCACTTTCTGCACTTGATTAATAAATGTATTGTAAAAAAATCCAATTTGAGAAAGTTTGCAGGCAGAGTTTTTTCTCGTGCACTTAATAAAATACTTAATATATGTATTGATGAAAAGGTCAGAATGTGATCTTTTATTTAGTACAATTCCTAACCCCAAAAAATTTTAGCACGAAAAGAAAATAATCCTCAAAAAAATGTCAAAAGGATTCGGTGAAGTTAGTCTTGATAAAAAAATATGAATAAATTTATAGGAGGGTCAAAATATCGAGCAAAAACAAACTTTGGCCTCGTTTTTCAATAATTCAGAGAAATTTATAAAAGGAAAAAGTAACATGATATTATAGTTACATGTTCCTTCTTTCATCTGAACTTTGAATAATGAAAAAATATTAATTATTAAAAATGGGGGTGCGTTTTGGAGCCGGTTATGTCGAAAGTGTCATATTTTTGACAAAAATAAGATCATTTTTGTAGGTAATGAACTGATCTTCATTTTCATCCACAAAAATTCTCTAAGTGTCTTATTTTCGGAAATATCGGCGAAAAAAACACATTTTTGAAACCAATGGGCCCTTTTCCTGCCCTTCCACAAATTTCAGACAGCTGAGATTTTCTGGGGTGAATGTACCCATGAATACCTGCAAATAAAACCTGATGCCCGGGTTGGCACCTTCGTTTATTGGACTAAAATAGCAAATAGCTGTTTTTATAATTTGTAAACAAACCAGTATACGTCACCAAAATATATGTTTTATTTTATACCCTTCTTGTCGTTTTACAGAAAAAAACAGAGTATTGTTTTAGTAAATTACTGTTTTATATTTTCATATTTCTGTTCTAGACCCCGCTCAGTTTTTTTTCGTTAGTTTTGTACGAAAAACCCATTTCTGAGTACGCCAGTGCTCAAAATACCTATTCATCTTTAATAGTCTACCCGTTAGTGTACTTGGAAGTTTACTTATTTAATTTAAAACGCAATTTCTTAGTGTAGTCGGCTCTTATGAAATTTTAATAACCACATATTGAATTTTAATGGTAAATTTAGGTGCAAAACTGTCTCATTAAAACTTTATTAATATTAAACCTCAAGTCGAGGTTTTTTTGATATGTATTTCAAGCGTATTTACTACATTATTCTTTCTATTCAGATAACAAGTTAATTTTATGTAATATAGCTACATTAAAAAAAGTATGATGCAGTTAGTGAATAAACCGTTTGTTCTAATATATTCTTTAGGGCTCATAAACTACAACTGAAACTACAGAAAAAAATTTACATTCACGACAACCCTTTTTTATCTTCAATAAGATGTAATTTCAAGAATTCGTTTTGATAGGAACAGTAACTCGTGCCATGGCGTGAAGGTATTTGAATTTGTTTATATTCCAAAATACCGCGACTAAAGATAACGTTGTTTCGAAATAAGTGCATATTAATTTTTCGTATTGAGTTGTTTCATTTGATGGCTTCGTTCACGAAATGTTAGTTTTTTACGGACAAATGAAGTGGGTCATATTTCGTTTGGGCGAAAAATCAATAGTTAAAAAATAACAGTAATGAAAAGGGATATAATCGCTCACCGGGGGACTGATAAGGGCAAAATTGGGTTTTATGACGAACATAATAACTCATAAAACGAGTCATTTGAGGGACTCGTTATTATTGTATAGGGTTATTCGTTCCAGTATAACGTCGTCCACACTCATAATTTGACATAGATTATTTTAAATAATTTTGATCCTTGTTATAAGCTAGCGTTGTCGAGAAGTTGGAAAGTGGCGCAACAGGAGACACAACTCACGTCTGAACAAGGCCTAAAGGAATCTATCACTTATTTTTATAAACTTCTCGTGTCCTGATTTAAAGAGTAAAGAGAAATTAGTAGGCAGTGATGTGAAGAACAAAACTTGTAAATTGGTAAGAAATCTCTAGTTAAAATACTTTTCCATATGGCATATACAAGAATTTGTACTATGGTTGCTTTCTTGATGATTCTGCAGCCAAATCTGGTTTGATTAATCTCAACAGAACAACAAATAATATTTTTAGCAATATTGATAATAAGTTTTTAGTATTACTGGATTTCAGCAAAGCTAAAGCACAGCTAAATGTTCCTATTACGGATTTGACATTGCGTCACTAACTTTTATTAAAACATATTTAAAAAATCGGTCTCAAATGGTTGTTCTTGACAACCAATATTCTACATCTTGCAATATAAAATCTGATGTGTCGCAAGGTTCAGTTCTTGGGCCCCTTTTGTTTCTTCTATATATGTCAGATCTAAATAATATTTTTAAGTATTCTACTGTGCAATTCTACGCTGATGATACCTAATTATTACATACATTTCCGCCTATCAACGCTGTAACGGAATTTGTTTTGAAAAATATTAACGATTTTTCAACTAAACACAATTTATATTTTAATGGCTCGAAATCCAAATGCCTCATATTTTGTAGTAATATTGCGACAAAGGAACTTATTAAAATTAATACAGTTTTAAAAATAAATGATTAAATTATCCCATTCATTACAGAGGCAAACATTTTATTTGAATTGAGATTTCACAAAGCATGTATATCATGTCTTAAAACAATGTTGCAACGCACTACGCCTTTTTTATGCAAATATTCTCGAGCAAAAGTCTACAAAACTAAAACCGTGCCGAAGTTTGGTTATATCAAAAATAACTTATGGCAATATAGTTCATTATCCATGTTTAACAGCTCTAGATCACAATCGTTTGCAAATCATGCAAAATCCTTGCCGATTTGTTAAGAACCTGAAGAAATTTGATCTGTTGCGTTTGATGAAATACGTTGACCTTTTAACCCTTATGCATAAAATACTGCTAACAAGAGATCTAAAATTAATTAACACTAAGACAATAATTACCAACATTGTCCTTTTTTTAACGTTTTTTTTATTATATTATATATTTTTTTTATATTAAATATTTAAACATTTTCTTGCATCACAATCTGTTGTATTTTTAAATATTTTGTATGAGAAGCCTTGGCGTTGATTATTATTATTAACATTGCAAATTGTTTTAGAAGCACTTTTGGGTGTGTGATGAACTCCTTTTTTTAAAGTCTAAAGTTTATTCTCATACTATAACAACTTGGAAAAATTAATAATCCGAAAACATACTGATAAGTCCAAGTCAGTACAAGGTTGTGTAGTCTATATCCAGAACAACAAAGAAAGTTTAAAATATCAACTGAACCATAACCATAAGGAGTCGATTATGAGATCACGTTCTATCTAGGAATGATTGATGCATAATTAGGAAATTTAATGGCTGAATACCTTGTATTTTGTAACAAGAGTATTGTAAAGTATTTTGCATACTTTTCCTTTTGTTAGACAAATCCATATAAATCGAAAAATTAACACAATGTGTACCAGATGCGTCTTTGGATATGCAACAGTACAATCTTAACTGTACAGAATCAAATTTTGTGACTAAAATTTTTTAACGATATTAATCAACAAGGTATTTAAGTCAGATCTTGTTGTTTTACATAATTTGTTGAAATGTATCCATAAAATCTCTCCTATGGAAACCGTTTTTAAACGTCCTAATCGCCACATCTGTTTTTATAGATCCCCAGGTATCTATCTCAAATTTAGATTATTTAAACTGAAGCTGGAAAGTGGTAAAAAAATTTAAATGGTTCAAATTGGAATAATTGATTTGTTTTTCTGTATTAGATACCTTTTATCGGTACAAGTTGTTTTAATGAATACATTAAAATGAAGCGAGTGTCCCTTCTTGTATGGTCGACGAATACAATAAAATTACCTATATTACATCCCGTATTCCAGTAATTAATATAAAACTAGAACTGCTTCGGTAATAATAAAATTCTTGATAGGCCCAAAATTCAAAATTCTACGAAATGGTAATTAAACTTGCTCCAAACAACATTTCTGTAATAGTTAACTCTTGCGACCTATTAGAACTTGGATAACTGATAGTCATCGTCCATAACCTTAAATCCTGAAGCCATTAAATGCATCCGGCACCGCCATGTTAAATAACTCTGCTGGCGGCTATCTTCCTTGACCGAAAACTACTAGAAATCCGAGTGCTACCATCGAAATTATTGGCGATCCTTTAAACTGTAATGAATTGTTAGCGGATACTAAAACCGCGTCTAATATCTCGGAGGAATTATTGGAATAGGTCGAAGCAAGCAAGTTCGCTTATTTCTCTCGACCCCTCGGTCAACCGCATTGTTACGGCATTACTGGCTAATGAATATAAATGTAGTGGAGCAACTTTTGCGAAAAGTGCTTAATCCAGTCAGGTTTTTTTTAAAGAATGGGTAACGCTTAGATTCACTTGCATTCTAATGAATGGGGTGTAGTTAATAGAACGTTTTCTATTAGATGTAAAATTGAATTAAATAAATTGGTGACGATTTAAAACAAATGGAGGAGAGCTGAAATGTCTTTTTTAATTTTTAAAATAATATGAGTGAACTACAAAAATATATGAAAGAGTGTCACCAAAATTGATATAAAAAATATAGAGTAATATTTAAATAATTACATTAATATTGGGATCTGATATCCAGCGATACACCATCTGGCGATTTGTTTTCGAAAACAAAGTACCTGTTGTTGTTTTTTTTAACGTCTCTTTTCTGACCTAATGGCCTAAACTGGACGGGACCTACAGCTTATCGTGGGCTCCGAACCACGGTCCTCAATCACCTTAAACCCAGGACTATGCCTTTGTCATGCAGGTGTGTAATTGTGTCACCAACCCCTATCAGTTCCACAAGATATCCGATCTCATCCGGCCTGTTTACCGGCGTGAATGAAACTGCGTATGCCACAAATACTTTTTGCACTTGCCCAAAGTCTTATCTGACTTTAATTCCACTTGAATAAGGCAGGATTCGAACCTACTCCGCGAACACTGACCAAGCTGAATCGGCAGACGCCTTACAAACTATGCCACCGTGTCCGGTAACAAAGTACTTTTAAAAGCTCATTTTGTTACCTCTCACAGAACGCTTTGGATTTTTCCAAAATATTTAATTTAAGGTCAGCATTAGAAGCAGATGGTAATACAAAGGTTACTCTAAAATGACCTGCCAATGTATATTTTGGTCAACTTCTTAGCGGGTCTGCCTACCAATCCAGACGCTTCATCACATGTTGGCAGCAGGCTCATCTAAAGTTTGACTAAAAGAGATGGAAACTGAGTCTCTATTTTACCTATTTTTGTATTTTACTGTTTCGTTGCATCCAACAATATCTTCTAAGACTTATTTTTACATTTTCTATGTAGCCAATGTTTTAATAATAATAATTTTATAATATTTTTTTGGTTTAACATATTTCAAATTAGCCACGTGTTTTTTGAAACGGATATTTATGGATTTTCTAGTTTGATCAACCTATTTTTTTATTATTATTTTTTAAAAAGACTACTTTATTTAAAATATTTGTAAGGTCGTTAGAAAATTGAGGATCGTAAGAACTATAGATGTGATGTTTATGCTGATTTTCACGTTGGGAGAATGTGGTATTTATCGTAGCTGCTATTTTTCTATTTTTAGTTTCCAATGAGTTTTTCATAGCTCTATATTGTAGTGATAGTTAGAGATATGACAACCAAGATTTGCGTCATAGCACCCCGGCTAAAACCACATGGAACAGATTAGACATTTTGCGCGTAGCGTCTGATCTGAGCGCATTTTCAAAAATGTAAAAAAATATGACCTAAGTGTTTCATAGGACCCCGTCTGATTTCCGGAATGTAGTTAGATAATAACCCTGAGATACCGAGAACACAGTTTTCAGAAACCGGGATTGTAGCGTTCACCCAGGAGACCATTAAAAAAAAATGAGACAAAAAAAAACGTACAGCACCCCGTCTGAAAGTCACTGAAGTCACTTGATGTGGACAAATCAATTTTCAGAAAAAAATCCTGTCTCCTTACATTGTTATAGCATTTCGAATATGTCAACAAATCTGACGTCAATGACTCATAGCAATCTGTCCGAAATTGGTCATAAATGATTGAATTCATTGCCCAGATGTCGAAAAAAATAATTTCAGACAAATTGAATGTAAGATATAACTAATCAGAAAACTTTTCGATACAGGTGTACCTAATATCTCCAAATTATAATAACTCAGAAATATGTAACTTTAGGTGTAGGGAATGCTAATACAGATTGAAAGAGAATAAAAAACTCTGATTCAGGCGTGATAATAAAATACAGGGTGTCTCATTTGAAATTATCGACTTATTGAGAATTGAAAAGGTGGTAATTTTAACAAGGAACCATAATTACAACAACATTTCATTATAATTCGGGTATAACAGAAGAAATAAGGTGGAATTCTGCATTTTTTGGCATTTTTTTACGAAATTTGAAAAATGACCTTTTCTTCGAAGCGCCATATCTCGGTAAAGAATTGACATACAAACATATTTGAATAGTCAAAATTGAAGGAAATTTAACGCTTTACAACAAAGATTTCTTTGCCATAAGACGTGAGGGAAAAAACAATTGAGTTGCAGTTGCAGTTTGCAGTTTTCTCCCCCCTCTTCTTTTCGCACAGGGTCCTCGAGGTCAAAAACTTGATAATTAACCATCCCTAAACAACATCCTAAAGTTTCATTAACTTCCGAGTCTTTTTCCACCTAACCCCATATATTTCAACCTGTCCGACTGGACTAATAGGCGACACTCAAAATGTCTGAAAACAGTATTTTTGTAATCTAGGCATCCATACGAATGATTTGAAACAAAAATGAACTGGGTTCGAATGAGTCACTTAGGTCATAATTTTTGACATTTTTGAAAATACACTCAGGTCAAACGTTACGCGACAAACTTCTGAAAACTCAAATTTTAGTGATGAAATGTCAATATCTATGTACATTTTTAATATCAGACGGGGTCTTACACAGCAGAAATGGCCACCCGCGAAGATGCTACACTTCTGGAAGTTACTACTCACCAGTCGGCTCTAGGGTCATCTGATCTATCGATTTTACACGGTTTTAGCCGGGGTGCTATGAAACATGGTTTTGGTTGTCATCTCTCTAACTATGAAGGTATTTTTTTGCAAATATTACTATCCCATTTTAACCCTATTACATTTTTGTTTTTCATGTTTATGTTTTTTGTATTTGTATTTATTCTTTTGTTAGATCGTTATTTATGAATATTATTTTATTTAATTATTCTTTATCGTTATCTTCCATTTTCATTCCAGAAAGAATAACGCTTTTTATCTTATTGTGTTTTTAATTTTATTTTCGCAATGGGTGTGTTCACTTCCAATTTTGATATATAGTTTTTCTTAAATTCATTAGTTATGTAACTTTGGACTCCGCACTTTTATTATGTAAAGTGGCGACCGGTCAAATTTTCTGAAAGTTTGGTATGTTGTTGTACTCGACCTAGTAACTGGAAGTGTCAATGGGCCCAACCCTATCCTATGGCTAGTTTTCTAGATACGGGGTATTAAAGTTGAAAATTGCCCAGTTTTTCATATTTATTTTTTTTTTATTAAAAGTTAGATTGGATTTCTGTTGCATACAGACCTTTACTACATGTTCTAATAATAAATTAGTGGTTAGTATGATTAAAAATATTTATATTTACAAGGTGATTCACAAAAATGTATGACGGTAGTTTTTTGCAAAATCACTTTTTCTACTGTGACGTCAGGGAAGGATATTTTTGAAACATTCTCCTCGATATAGTATTTTGACGAGAAAATATTGCACAGTATACATTTCTTATACAGGGTGTTTCATAGAGAGAACCACTAGACAAAATTATTTTTTCTTAGCATTAATTCAAAACCCTGTATTTACGGATTGATTTTTGGGAAAGTTAATACCACCAATATATGTGTGTATCTCTAATCTCCAAAATATACAGGGTGGTTTATTTATAGGAAGGTATTCTATTTTGGGAAAAGTACAAAAACCATGAACATCCTGTATTCTAAAATTTCCCCGGTCAAATGTAACTATTTTCTCACTATATAATGATTTTTTATAATATCTTGAGAGGAATGAATTCTATATCCGATACTATGAACAGTTTCCGAGATACAGGGCGTTAAAGTGGAGAATAACTGATTTTTTCAGTTATTTCTTCAAATTGAAAAGTCAGATTGATTTTATGTTGCGTTAAGAGTTTAATAAAAGTTTTAATTAGATACACATGGAAAGGTTCAGCTAAAAATATTTACTATTACAGGGTTATTCACGAATAAATCACAATAGATTTTTGCAAACACTTATTAATTCTACAGTTCCGTCACAGAGAAATTATTCCATGAAGGTAATATCTAGTCGTTTAGAATTTTTTAAAAATTTACTCCAAATTAAAATCAGTAGAATGTGTCTCAAATTATTTACAAAACTTGTAAATAAAATCATTCAGATTATGTGAGGGAAATAACAAAATAAATGCAAACGACATACACTTTACAAAGATTTCACTGATCTTAAAACACCGGTATAACCACAAAAACATCCAAGCATTTCTTAGCATTAATACTTCCCACATGCGGCCTGTTATTTCATCCCAATGAAAACCAGTGCTTCCGTGCAACTTCGGTGACAGAAACAGCAGTGAAAATAAAACTTTACCGCAAGGGGTAAGCCGTGTTTAAGAGTCGCCTGGGGAAAAGTGAAAGTGAAAGATATTTATGATCGGGTGCAATGGTGTGCATCTCGAGGAAATTCCAGCAGAGGTGATTTTACATTTCACACACACACGACCCCATTAATGTTAATTGTAATATATTCCAATGGCTCACATAGTAGAGGGAAGAGTGTTTTGTATAAGTGTTTGGATATGTTACACTCCCTATTATTACGTGAACGTAGAAATGCGAATGCACGTATCTGAGGAAATTAGTTAAGTATAATGGCTTTATGGAGTTTTTAAATACAAAGCCATGTTGTAGTTGAAGGGGATTATTTGTTTTTATAAATGGTAATAATTTTTTTTCAGAAAGAGCAAAATATACACTAAACATAATTGTAATGGTTAAAGTTATACGTTTCAGTTTAATCTACAATTTTCCCGAAGTAAAAAGAGTTTTTAAAACATAAACATAGTTTTTAATTTCCACACATTATTCGTGCTAAACAAAAACTAAAACACTTCAGAAAAGGTAAAACAAATTAACTGAATAGAAAATGAGTAAGGAATTTAATTTATCAGATTCGACATCCTAAGACCGGTTTCTGCCTTTCGGCTTCGTCAGTTAGGCTTTTAGAATCCAATAAATAAAATTCCAAACTCGTACAAGTCAATAGCTATATCTGCTATAAGATAAAATTTTTAGATGTGCTGCCATCTAATTAACTGAATTTTCTGGAAAATAGGATAATGAAATAATATATTGTACAGACGAGGCATTGAGAGACGAAGCATTCACAGACGAGGTACTGACGTCACCTGACAGAGTAAGTAAGTAAGTAAGTAAGTATTATTTATTATAGGATATCTTAATCGTACAATAGATATAATAATAATAATAACAGTTCAGAATAAAAAATAGTAATAAATGTAAAAAGATAAAATAGACAAAAAGACAGTAATAAAGATACACAGTATTTGCCTCTTTAATAGCATTTGGTAAATTGTTGAATTCCTGTAGTCCCTTAAAGAATAAGTTTTTCATACCACCACCAGTGTGAGTTCTATATATATATATATATATATATATATATATATATATATATATATATATATATATATATATATATGAAAATAAGCAAATGATCTTGTCTCGTGTTCATGTATTTGATTATTGAAAACAAAAAATTCATCAAAATAAGTTGGTTAAAAAAATAATCGATTTGAAATCGACAGCCACTGCAGCATATTTAACATGTGATGAATGGAAATATAACGACTGCATCTCAAAATGATTCTCACATACCCCGATTTTGTAGTTTTTGCAGTTGGGAAATCCGATTTTGGTTTATTAAATGCATTAAAGTGGGGCAGTACTCAAAGTGAGGTTTAATTATATATAATAAGTTAATATTCTATAATTCTAAAATTTTTTTATAACATATTCAGCATGAGTGTTCAAACTTAGAGTGTTGTCTACAATAACACCCAGATACTTTATTTCAGACACATATTCCAAAGCAGTGTTATCAATTTCAAACTTTATTTCATCATAATCAATAGAGTTTAATTTATATTTGGTCGTTATTACCATAACTTTTGTTTTATTTGCATTCAATTTTAATTTATTTTTATGTAAATATTTTTCAAGATTCTTTATAGAACGTCTGAGGTTATCTACAGCATTATTCAGGTCATCACTAGATGTATAAACTAATGTATCATCTGCAAACAGATTAAGTTCATGTGCCCCAGGAACATAGTAAATATCATTTAGGTATATTATAAATAAAAGTGGGCCCAGTACACTTCCTTGGGGAAAACCAATGTTGATATCTATTTCATCAGATATTTTTGAACCGATTTTTGTTTTCTGTTTTCTTTCACTAAGATAACTTATAAAACCAAGCCAGCACAGAGCCTGTTACTCCGTAATAATTTAATTTTTTTATCAAAATATCTGTCAATTGTTTCAAATGCTCGCTTGAAGTCGAGAAAAACAGCTACAGTGTACTACAGTGTTTTTTCTAAATCCTGACTGTTGACCTAAGAATAATTCTTTATTATCAAAGTATGTTAACAATTGCTCGTAAACTGCTAGTTCAATCACTTTCTCCAAAGTTGGTAAGGTATTTATTGGGCGAAATTCGTTTGCTTCAATTGTATTACTGACCTTTGGTATAGAAATAACAGAAGATATCTTCAGTTTATCCGGAAATATTCTTTTATCCAGAGATGTATTTACCAAGTTTAATATCACATGCTCAAATGTTTCTTTTAAAAACTTGCTATTCAGTACTTCAGACTTGTTCTTATTGGTCTAAGGAATGAATAATCTTTCGCAGTTCAATCATGGTTAACAGATTAAATTTGGATAATGAACTGAATAATTTGTGGATGACCAATCATCAGATTGTGGGATACTATTAGAGGTATTTGAAGCACCTTTAACAAAATAATTATTAAAATTCGTGTTCACTAATTGTTATTGAATTGTTTTCATGAAAGATGATTTTATTATTTATGATTTGAGATGTTTCCACATTTGTCTTGGATTGTTACGATTTGCGTCAATTTGCCGTTCATAGTAAAATTTTTTTTTATGTTTTAACATATTAACATACTGATTTCTAACAATTTTATAGTTTTTCCACAATAGGTCTCGCTGAGATGAGTTGTAATTATTTTTAAATGTTGCATTTCATTCTTTGGCTTTATTTTTTAATTCAACATCATAGTAAGGTTATTATTTTTTATTGAGACAGTGTGTTCAGGTGCAAGATTATCTATAATTATTTTAGTTTTATCAATTATTTCATTCAATATTTCATTAAGATCAATTGAATTTAATAGCCATGTTTGATCAATTCGTTCAATATTTATATCTGAATATGTCGCAGAAGAAGAATGGATTACGGTGGTTACGGATTTATTAGAATTTCCTAGTATGATTGTTATTTACCAGAGGAGTGAAATAAATTAGAATCCAATTTGTATACGACTAATTTAGTATCTAATAATAATAAATAAATAAGTACAAACGATTTGATTTTTTTTGTTTCATTTTATCTAAAATATCAAAACAAATATTTTATATTCGATTGCCTAGATTATTCATAATAATCGTAGCGTAACCCCAAGAGATCTGAAAGTTTGAAACTATCTTAATGGATCTCATCAAAGGCTTTAATAGTATACCATCAAATTATGATGGATAACGAAGTCAACAAATCTGCGCTATGTATGTAATAGCAAACCGAAACTCCCAAAAGTTAGTTTGTAGATAAACCACATGGCATCGGTCTTTACCGAAGAGAAGTCTCTAGAGTTATATACATACTTCTCTGATAATCCTTTCTGTCAAAAGATTTATCAGCTAGACGAGGGGTATACCGACCAATGACTAACTTTAGGCGATACCACTTGTGGTTACTTGATTCAGGTTTATATATCGGTGAAAAGGGTAACGGACATTGACCCTATTTGTGGAGTTTATGATATAACCACAGTTTATAGCGATTTTAGTGTTGACTAGAACAAAGAGGAGGAAATTGCGATGTAGGGAGAATTACACTGCTCTTCTGCAAAACGAGTGTCTTAATGCAAAATGGTATCGTAAACAAGTATAAAAAAAAATTAAAACACTTTTTATGATAAAAGCAAGCCCCTTTTAAGCTAGATTCGTTTTTATGAAAACGGGGCTCTTTATTTTCATTTTCATATTCCTTTTATCAATGTACAGTGTTACAAACGACATAAACAGAATAACAAACAACTCCCAAAGTCCTGAATTGCCTTTTATCAATGTTTTGACTCCCTTAAGGAAATACATAAAGCAAGTACGCAGATGATGGTCCGATATTATCTGGAGCGCTTTAAATATGCAAAATGCGTTTTAAGGACGACATTTTTTCCTACAACGCAGCCAGGATACATTTTACAGACAACATGAATTCATAATTTATATATCTTGGGGTGTTTTTCTGAAACTTTTCGTTACGTGGAATATAGTACAGTCGACAAAGAAGTTGGATTGAAAAATAAAGGACGAGGGATCCAGATTTTATATCAGTTGATGTCCTGCAGCTCATGTTAAGTAATTAAAGGAATATGTGTTATCACAATTATCGGCTTCGTCTACGTTTTCAGTTAATAATGTACAATATAAAAAAACTTAATTATATACAAAATATAGGACACATTTCGTGGTATTGATAAATTACCAAAAGTAAAGAAAGAAAAATTTTCTCGTGTTATTTTATTCTACATTTAAAATAATCTAGTTTTACCCATATTTCCAACCATTCTCGAGCCTCTAGATTTTTTTTCAAATAAAAATAATTAAATAAAATATGAACTTAATAAAATTATACTTCGTCCACTCAAAGAAATTTACCCGTATATACAACAGGAATTCGGCGAATTCCACAGGAAATTCTCTCTATATAAGCGACAGCGTGGCGATTGCGATTGCGGAATATGCTGTACTATCTACAGAATCGTTACATTGATTTAACTGGAATATTCCAGTTATTTTAACGAACTACCTTACTTACGGAACTGTAGTACCAATTTAGCAATAATTTTCCGTTGAATTAAAGATCTTTCATTCATACATTACAGTCAGCGTTGCCAATTTGTGGGGAATTCCCCAAACTGCGGGGAATCTCAAGACGATAGGGGATTTATTGGGGATTGGCATTATGCGGGGAAAATGCGGGGATTTTGAAATCTTATCGTTAAACAATATAATAAATAATCATGTAGGAATTTAAATAAAAAACAGTTCAGATTGGGCGTAGAACTCAAGACCATTTGCACAGCAGCAAATCATTTATCCATTGTACCTACTTTTGTTATAATAAATCATATTATAATCGGGTAAGTTCGTTAATCTCCGCGCGGTGCGAACGCGAACACATAGAGATAACCTTTCTGTGATTCCCTTAGTTTTAGACGCTTCTAATTTGCTAGCTTTCCGTTAGATAAGTTGATTTTGTATTCTGTCGCGAAATAAAGAAGATAAATCCTAAGGCAAGGTACTTAACCTATTTAGGGGAATTTTTGGGGAATTAGCAGAATTTTCTCCCCAAATTTGGGGAATTTGACTTGGAATATTGGGGAATATGATAAATTGGCATCGACAACACTGATTACAGTACTGTAGAGATTTATTTATAAAAGTAATTATTCTACAAACAATAATTCCTAAACAATTCATATTAGCTGGCCATAGATGTATCTATCCGTTATGTGATCATAAATCTGTTGTTCTGTTTCGCCATCTAAGAACGCGGCGCGGAGCCTCACGGCGTAGCGTTCTTGATGCGTGATTGGGTCTGCGGGCATACGGGTTGCCGAATAGGCATGGGTCGTACGAACAGCGTAATGCGTGTTGCCGATTAGGCAGGTGTCAGCTACGAGTTACTGCGTCGGTGCGTACTGCTCAGAGTACCGGATTAAATTGCGGGATTTATAGGAATTCTGTTAAAATCAACCTTCTACAATCGTAGAGATGACAGGAATATATTCCTGTTAAATTAAAAGTACCTTATTACTGCTATACTTACCGTTTTTCCTGTTCATACGTCTGGACTCATTTTAACCTTGTTAGATTGTTCTCAGAACGGTTTTTTCTTGTTATAATAACAATAGTTGCGTTTAAACAACAGGAATTCATTTATCGAGAAATTTCCGGGATTCGTTTTTTTCAGTGTCATAATGCTCACCTAATCAGCAATCAAATCGTCTGTGTTAGAGTTGGCAATCCTGTTGACAGATGTTAGTGACCCCAATCGAAGTTGGCCACCATGTTGACAGGGGTCTAGAGGGGGCGGGGCTTAAAAATGGAGGAGAGGGGGTCTCCAAAAAGCCGCAATCCCTACTATCATGCCATCTATGATTTTCTAACCCTACTATCATATATCAAAAAGATAAATTGCATTCCGTGCAGGAAAAATGCAGGTTTAAAGGTTATAAAATAATTCAATAAAACAGAATTTATTCAAATATGAATATAATTATACAATCCTTTTATTAAAGCTTCATTAAAGTTGATTATTTTTTCTTGAAATTACAGTAAGAAGAATTGTTTTGTTTAAAATTATTGATTATTAAATAAATTATGTAGGGGTGTTAATTAAACTTCATTAGAATGTTATGTACGATTCTTTTCTTCGCAACTTCATCTAGGTCTCTTTTATAGAAACGCTGATTGAACACCTTAATTCGGTCTGCTTGAATTCTATAAAAATAAATGTGGATGGGTTTATTATCTTTTTGTTATGAGCAAGCTAAATTTTTAAAGTACTGTACTTTCCCAATGGTCGTTATAGGAATAAATAAGTTGTTGGACAAACTGGAACAATGTACCTTAGATTTAGATATTTATTGTATTTCATTGATGCGCCATGATGGAATTCGTTTATCTCAATGTTGGCGCGGTTGCCAATAACTGGTGTGTTACTAGTAGCGTGGTTGCCATTTATTTTATATGAGTGCAACGAATAATTGTTTAATTTGAGTGGAAATTAAACAATGTTAAAGAAGATAGGAATTACAATAATGAAAAATTGTCAAACGTTATAAGTGCGTCAATTGGATGTTTTCTGTTGTGTTAATATTAGATCCACGTCATAAATTAGAAACTTTTTCTTCAAGATTCATGGGGCAAAGAATTGCAAGAAGAAGCTTTATTAAGGTTTGAAAATATTTACAAAATCCAATATTACGATAGTTTTCTATAAAAATCTGAGGAATACCCAGAGGCACGAACCGGGACTGCTTTATATCTTCAAATAACTTTAAAATCAATCATAATTTCAATTTTATTGAAGGCTTAATGAAAATAGTTAATTTTTTTAATCCAGTATATTTTTACCTAAAATAGGTTTTTATGTCTAACTTGATTAAAAACGAATTTAATAAAAGTTGGGTTATTTTTTATTAAACTTTTACTACAAATTTAATAACCCATGGAAATTTTATTCATACTTCTTCTAAAACAAAAAGGCTCTTTCTTTATAAAAATACAAATTCCGCTTTAAGAGAAATAAAGAAAATGTATACACTCATATTGAAGTAACTTTTTAAATTCTGGATTTTTATATGCTTGCGTTCTTTAAAAAATATATATCCTTACCGGTCCCTTGGAATATCTAAAGTAACGATCAGATTTTAAGGCAAATATTTAAACTTACCTCAGATTCACTGGCATCTTATTATTCTCACATTTAATAGAATCTTTAGGTTGAGCTTTAATAGTTATATTATGAAGAATTCCATTATTCTTATCTGGGATACTTTGATTTAATATATTTCCGGTATTGACTGCATGGCCACAATTTTGGCTATAAAAGGAAAATTGATGCAGTAATATAAATTATAAATTAACTTATTTACATGAGTGAGAAAATCATTACTTTTGTCACACTATTTATTCTATATAATCATGTTCTTGTTAGGCTTTATTCTTCTTTCTGATAAAATCCACTGAAATACATTTTTTACGTGATAGTTTCGTACATTATTTTATACGAAATCAATACTTTTGTTTATAATAATCATATAGATTGAAAAAAAAATTGAACATTTAAAAATACCAGTACAACCCAATGCAAAGTAGAATATATATAAAAAAAACAGGCAGGATATGGGGGAGTCTTTGGTTACTTTTTCGTCCAGAAAATAACGTTTTACCGGCAAAGACCGGAAAATGGACATTACAGGCCCGGCAAAAGCTTTTTGGTCACTGTTTGATAATACAGTCTGTAATTCATTTCGGAAGCTCATAGTGGTTTTTATTTTAATTTCTCTCTCTTTCCACTGGATTAAAACCACTTAGTTGTTAAAAAAGTTTTTTTAATTGACGTTTCGGCTTTCCAGATCGAAAGCCGTTATCAAAATGACATAAAATAAATAAATTTACTAGAAACAGAACACTTGATAATCTTGCAAAAATATGACATCAACATAGTATACATAGAATAAGATTTTGAGATTGAAGATGTCAAAATCTGTTTCAATCATATTTTTGTGACGTTTCTGGGAACGAATTTTTGAAAGGATAGCGCATTTGCATATTATAAGAGAATTTATACTTCGTCATAAATGAAGTTTTCTTATTAATATTATCATAAGAAAAAACCAGATAAAAACTTATGATACTATCCCGATATAGAGGGTATCCTTTTTGCAATTAACTCTTTTTGTAAAATAGGTATCCAAATTTTTGAAATATCAACCGAACAATTAGAAACACATTCGTTATTATTTAAGCATATCAATGCTGCTTCTTTAACTTTGCGGTTATAATTATTCGGTTCTTTTAATAATCTAGTTGAAGAATTCCATTGTATTTTATGACCAAAATCCCATGCATGTTCACATATTTTAGATTTTTCGAATTGTTTATTTTTAATGTACGATTGGTGTTCATTAAGTCTAATATGAAAAGGTCTAGATGTTTCTCCTATATAAAATTTATTACATTCGCATGGAATTTTGTAAATACAATTTTTTGTGTTTTGAATTTCATTAAAAGGTTTTGTATTTACTATTAAAGATTTTAATGTATTATTAGTTTGAAAAACTGTTTTTAAATTAAATTTATTGCCAATCCTTCTAATTTTTTCGGATAATTTTGGAATATAAGGGATTTTTACTATATTTGAAAGAATTATTGGGGGGTTTAAATTTTGATCTTTAGTTTTGATGTCTCGGTAAAGTTCACGATTTATAAATTTACTTGGGTAGTTGTTCTTAATCAAGACAGATTTAACAAGTGATAATTCATTATTTAAGATATTGTCATTTGAACAAATTGTTTTTGCTCTATCGGAAAGAGATTTGACAATACCTCGTTTAACACAAATTGAGTGGTTTGAATTAAAATTTAGATATCTATTTGTATGTGTTTCTTTTCTAAAAACTGATGTATCAAAACAATTGTTGTTATTGTGTATTAGTACATCAAGAAACGGTAATTTTTTATTATTTTCAATTTCAATTGTAAATTTAATAGTAGGTTCCGAATTATTAATAGTATATATTGATACATTTTTATATACTATTAATAATTCGGAACCTACTATTAAATTTACAATTGAAATTGAAAATAATAAAAAATTACCGTTTCTTGATGTACTAATACACAATAACAACAATTGTTTTGATACATCAGTTTTTAGAAAAGAAACACATACAAATAGATATCTAAATTTTAATTCAAACCACTCAATTTGTGTTAAACGAGGTATTGTCAAATCTCTTTCCGATAGAGCAAAAACAATTTGTTCAAATGACAATATCTTAAATAATGAATTATCACTTGTTAAATCTGTCTTGATTAAGAACAACTACCCAAGTAAATTTATAAATCGTGAACTTTACCGAGACATCAAAACTAAAGATCAAAATTTAAACCCCCCAATAATTCTTTCAAATATAGTAAAAATCCCTTATATTCCAAAATTATCCGAAAAAATTAGAAGGATTGGCAATAAATTTAATTTAAAAACAGTTTTTCAAACTAATAATACATTAAAATCTTTAATAGTAAATACAAAACCTTTTAATGAAATTCAAAACACAAAAAATTGTATTTACAAAATTCCATGCGAATGTAATAAATTTTATATAGGAGAAACATCTAGACCTTTTCATATTAGACTTAATGAACACCAATCGTACATTAAAAATAAACAATTCGAAAAATCTAAAATATGTGAACATGCATGGGATTTTGGTCATAAAATACAATGGAATTCTTCAACTAGATTATTAAAAGAACCGAATAATTATAACCGCAAAGTTAAAGAAGCAGCATTGATATGCTTAAATAATAACGAATGTGTTTCTAATTGTTCGGTTGATATTTCAAAAATTTGGATACCTATTTTACAAAAAGAGTTAATTGCAAAAAGGATACCCTCTATATCGGGATAGTATCATAAGTTTTTATCTGGTTTTTTCTTATGATAATATTAATAAGAAAACTTCATTTATGACGAAGTATAAATTCTCTTATAATATGCAAATGCGCTATCCTTTCAAAAATTCGTTCCCAGAAACGTCACAAAAATATGATTGAAACAGATTTTGACATCTTCAATCTCAAAATCTTATTCTATGTATACTATGTTGATGTCATATTTTTGCAAGATTATCAAGTGTTCTGTTTCTAGTAAATTTATTTATTTTATGTCATTTTGATAACGGCTTTCGATCTGGAAAGCCGAAACGTCAATTAAAAAAACTTTTTTAACAACTAAGTGGTTTTAATCCAGTGGAAAGAGAGAGAAATACAGTCTGCCTTGATTTTGTTACTATGGTAACAACATTGCGATTTAATGTCAAGTGACAGTTCGTTGATTTTTAATTTGTTGTTTGTCAAACTTGTGTTGAAAATGAAATTTCAAAAGAAATTTTGGAAGCAGCAAAAAAGGCGACTTAAAATATATCGTGAAATCAAAAGCCCGGCATCAGAAAAAAAAGTAAAAAATGAAGAAGTGAAGAAGTCCTTTTGGTATATTTTTCTGGAAAATCCCAAAAACTGGCTTCTTCAAGATAATGGAGTAATATTTGTTTATCTCTTTATTATATAAATAAAATAAAATAAATAATTAGTGTTGTCTGGTGATTAAATTTTGTATAGTTTTTTCCATACGGATGGCATGAGCAGAATTTTCTCCATTGAATACTTAATAAATTAAAGCACGTAAGAAATTTTGGAAATCGAGCTTTTAAACTTACCAGTATTTCGATTTATTGATAGACAGGTATATCTTTGAAATCAGAGTGTTATCATTTCTTGAAGGCAAAACATTAAATGGATTGACGAAGTCAATATCATTATATAATTGGGTGTCACTTCTTGAAATACTCTTATTCGTATTTCTTAAACAGTTGACACATTCGGAAGGTCTTATTACATTTCCAATAGGCTTCTTTTCAAATTGTTTAGGTGTGCATTGATTAATATATATCTCATCTATTAGGGAGGTACGATAGGATTTGAAATTCTTGATGTTTTCAAAAGATAAATCCATGTCCTAAATATAAATATAATTTATTTATAAATTTGCGTTTTAATTCGAAGTGTAATTTAGTAATTTCGTAACAAAAAGAGACAAATATTCTGTGCAAACAGAGATAGAAATTAAAAACGATAAAAGCATAACAACATTAGTCAATAACGGACTTTTAAACTCAAATTTTTTGTTTTTTTTTATTCAATATATTAGGTAATATAAAAAAATTCCGTTAGGTAAAAATGCTGCATTTTAGTTTAATTGTTATTTCTATAATTAAATGGGTACAGTTCAGGCCTGAAACCAACTCCACAACTAAAAATGACTAAATGATTCATCGCCATATAGCGGAGTGAAATTAGACGAAAATATTCTGAAAATGGATGTAAGAGCTAAGTCAATTTTTTTTAATTTTTTCGACATAAAGAGAAGCTTGTAAAAAATTTGTCAATAAATTTGGACTGGAGCTTCGCGAGATGTGTGCCAAAAACGGCATTTTTGGTATTTTTCGAGTGGATTGCTTCACTATTTTTATTTTAATAATTATTTTAATATTCCCTAAATTGGGCACTTTAAATAAAGAAATAAAATGTTACATTTTCTTAGACAAAAGTACACACAAAATCCTTTTTTTTTAAGATAAAAATTTTTCTCTACTATTGTTTTCCAAAAATGGCGGCCAATTCAATTTTTTTTTCGAAAAATGCCGATTTTGCCTGGACAAATACATTTTTTTTTTTAATTTTTACCATGTCTTCCCGACATAAAAATACATATTTTCTCTAATTTTTAAGAAAAAGAAAAAAAATAATGAGCGCGAATTCGTTTTTTGAGGTTAGGATGCATTTTTAAAAAAAAACCCTACTATACGGATCGATACTCTACTTCATCAGGGTCATTTTAATTTTTTTTCCACGACTCTTAGAGCCGGAAATATTTAAAAAATAGTGAAGCGTTTTTGCCACATATCTCGCGAAGCTCCACCCCAAATTTATTGACAAATTTTTGACAAGCTTCTCTTTATGTATAAATTTTAAAAAATTAAAAAAATTTGACTTACATCCATATAAAATTCTAATTCTAATTTCACTCCGCTAATATAGGCTATAAGAACTTGACTGCTTAATACTTTTCTCACTGAATTGGCTAATTTAAAAAATATAAAAATATATAATAAAAAAATTAATAAAATATTGTGATACCTTGGCTTGTGGCAACGTTTTCTAAAAGAAAAGCGGAACATTAATACAGTATTTTTAAAAGAAACCATTGATACACAATATATTATCGTAGAGTAGCTCTCTGTGTAATAAACGCTGAAGCAGTAATGAACATTATCTACCTGATTTTTATTTTGATCTTGACTAGTTATTTTTATAAAAATATAAGAACTCGGGTCAATGATCAATTTTATTAAAACATCCAATTTAATCACACAATCAAGAGTGTCAAAAGGATTTATTTGTCAAATACAATACTCTGGTATTGTCCATTTCTAAATATGTAAAAAGAAGGATTCGAAATATATTTGTATGACTATAAAAATATAAGACCATAATAATTCTAAAGTATAAGACACGGTTTAGAGTTGTTAAAAATCAAAAAAAAAATTAGGAATTAAGACAGACCACATTCTAATCGTTAAAATTTTAATCTGGAACTTATAGAAAATATAGGGGAATAAGTAGATG
The DNA here is from genome assembly GCA_949320105.2 of Crepidodera aurea. Classification (NCBI taxonomy): domain Eukaryota; kingdom Metazoa; phylum Arthropoda; class Insecta; order Coleoptera; family Chrysomelidae; genus Crepidodera; species Crepidodera aurea. The sequence continues at coordinate 84,942,931 of OX439472.1, forward strand.
AGATAAACACTACTAAACCTAAAAAAAATTAAATAATAAAATTTGAGTTAGATATACAAAAATCCTGTTTTCATAATAAAGAAAAATGGCAAATTAAAAATGACACAAATTTCTTACCTATTAAATCGAATATAAAATCACTGACAAAAAAGTTAGATTTGTTTAGAAAAATTAGGCTCACTATCATCGTGCAATGAGTTTTAAAAATATTTATATGTAAAATATAAGAGTTAAGTGGGGATACAAATATATTCTTATTGGTTGAAACTGATTTCAGTTGAAACATTCACAAAAAATGTAGGTAAAAATATTATTCTATAAGTAAAAAATAGAATTTTAATATTTAAAAATTGATTAGCAGTCGAATAACTATGTAACTAAAAAATATCTCTAAGAATTATTGGAATTATCTTTAAAACAAAATCATTATAAAAATAGTTAACTGTTCAAGGTTATTTTTTTTAACATCTGTAAATATCTTACAAAGTTCCTTATGTAATTAAGTGATTTTTTCACATAGAGATACTAAAAAAACTACGCTTTTGCAGAATATGTCAAAAAAAATTTAGGGTGTCATTTAAATTTTTGGATAGGGAGTGGCTGGGGGCGGCGAATATCACGTTGGGGTGGTATCTCATGATCAATTAATTTTCTCCCTACTTCCTTAATGACACTCCAAAATTTCAAGTCGATATCTTTTAAAACACCAAATATAATTCACATCAATAAAATGTAATGAAGTTTTGAAATCTCCTCCAAAAAAACGTTTACTCCAACAGACAATTACTAGAAGTTTTATTATGATCGCTGATTATAGTGCTAATAAAAAAAATTCAGGAAACATAGAGGGGTTGGGGAAATAATGAGATTGATAAAATATGCATGCCTCAAGAAACAGAAAGGACTTTTTTTTTCTTTTTTTATTATTATTAAACACCCATAAATGCATATAGTATATTACAATCTGGTCAACAGTGACCAATGAGCAATTTAATTCTAACTTAATCTAATAGAGTTTGAAACTTAAAACTGAGGTATACTCATCAGCCTTCCTTACGTTCTGCAGAATGGATTGCACTAAAGTTTAACGTACGCACACAAGCTCTGCTTTTGCACTAAAAACACTAAACTAACTCAAAGGGATCGATCCTCTTAAGTCTTCTTTCTAACCCAGTATTGTCAAGGATCTGGATAGTCTCGACATTGACATCATGATGAAGTCTTTCTTCATGGCTAATTTTTTTATGGTCTGGTCAACAGTATCCAATTCCAGATCTCTATGGAGGTCACTATTGCGAATGTACCAAGGGGCATCTATTATGTTCCTCACTGCTTTATTTTGAAATCTTTGGATGATTGCTAAGTTGCTTTCCTTTGGTGCATCCCCATAGTTGGGTACCATAAGTCCATACAGGCTTAAGTATCTGCTTATAAAGCATAAGCTTATTATGTAGAGACAGAGTGGAGTTTCTTCCAATTAGCCAGTACATTTTTCTATATTTCATTTTAACATGCACTTTCCATCGTAGTTTGGCATCTAAGATAATACCTAAGTATTTTGCTGTGTTTGAAAATGGAATCAGGTTATTGTTTATTCAGACTGGAATGTGATCTATACTTTTGTTTGTAAAGTTAATGTAAAGTGATATAGTTTCATTAAGTTTAATTTTCCATCTCTTCGTCCAGTCATAGATACGGTGGACACATGTTTGCAGCGTGTGTATTGCTTCTTCATTGCTCTTTCCTACTGCTAGAATGGCAGTGTCGTCGGCGAAGGTAGCTATGGTATTGTTTTCTAACTCTGGAATATCACATATGTACAGTAAGTATAGGACAGGTCCTATGACACTTCCTTGTGGCACTCCAGCCTTAATTTCTTTAAGATCGGAATAGGCTTCTTCTTGCCTAATTCTACAGTATATTTCCGATATATATGGATGGAGGATATCTGTATATTATTTTGAAAGGAAAAGCTTGAGCTTATGTATTAAGCCTTCATGCCAAACCTTATCAAACGCTTGTGCTACATCAAGGAAGGTAGTAGCGCAAATGTTTTTCTCTTCTAATGATTTCTCTATAATGTTGGTTATTCTATGAACTTGGTCGACCGTCAAGTGCTTATTTCTAAATCCAAATTGGTGATTAGGGATAATTTCTCTTTTTTCAATAAGTGGTTTTAGTCTCTTGTTTAGACATAAAAGGCAGTAATGAGATCGGTCTGTATGACGATGCCTCATGTGGTGGTTTCCCTGGCTTGGGTATCATTATGACTTCAGTCGGAAGGCAGCATTTATTAGGTTAGTTAGTTTAATTCTTACATTTTTGGGTAATTGTTTTAAAATTTCTCCAGTAATTAAGTCAAAACCTGGAGCTTTTTTCGGATTGATATTTTCTTTTATTTCGGTAATTACTTCTTTGTGAGAGGTAAATTCTATTTCCTGATCAATCTGTGAATGTTCTTCCAGAGGGAGTTCTTCATCTTGATCTTCATGAGGTTGAAAAGATTTTTTTTAGATGATTTACAAATCTTGTTGCTTTTTGCTCATTATTTCTAGCCCATTTACCATCTTCCAATCTGACAGGTGGTATTCGCATTATGGGTCTTTTCAATCTCTAAGCAGCTTTCCAGAGAAAATAATCTGTACTGCAGTCGACAGAAAGGACATAGACAAAAAAGAAGAAGAAACCTTTCATAGGTAATTATAACCAGCGATAAATTTTGAGTCTGTTGCGTATTATTCTAGTATCTAATAATGAAATTAAAAACATAAAACATATGGTCTGCACTCATTTTAAAAACATTCACCGACTTTCTGAAATACTGGCAAAAATATATGTTTTTTTTTCGTAAAGCTTCCAGAACCGTTGCCTTTAAAAATTAAAACGTCCCGCTGCCTATGATCTCGAATTTTACGTTTTACTACCGAAGAGCACTTCTGTCTGTGACATTACAATTTGAAGGAAAAACGAATTGGCTATATAAATGTTTCGAGTGAGTTGATTTATATAACGACTACAAACGGTGTACATCAAGCGCAATTAATACATTTATTGGACAATCAATCCATAATGGAGCATCTCCAAATTGGATTTTAATTGGTACGAGGGTGGCGAAGCTTTAATAGGAAGACACTTGAATAAAATAATTAAAGTTCTAAAACCTATTGGTCTAGTATTTTATTTAAGTTTTAATATCAACAATAGGTAACAATTCTAGAATTGAGATAAATCTATTTAACAAGATAGTGTAGTCTAAATTGTCTACAATGTCAAATAATCCCTGAAAACAACGCGCCGAAAGTCCAAACTGACCAAGTCTTATAGATATTATAGTTGTGCATATTTCCCTCCCCGGATTTCTTCGGATATTCCTCGGATTTCCCAAGGTTCCCCACAAATTCCCTCGGATTCTCCCAGATTGGGCACGAAAAAAAGATTATCTAGAAATTGCCTCCTCGACTATTAGTGGAGTGAAATTAGACGAAAATATTCTGAAAATGGATATAAGAACTAAGTCAAATTTTTCGTCAAGTTTTTCGATTTTATACATTAAGAGAAGCTTGTAAAAAATTTGTCAATAAATTTGGGCTGGAGCTTCGCGAGATATGGGCCAAAAACGGCATTTTTGGTATTTTTCGAGTGGATTGCTTCACTATTTTTTAAATATCTCCGGCTCTAAGAGTTGTGGAAAAATAAAAAAAAAAAATTTTTATTGAGTTGGCAATAAATAAACAAAGAATCCTCGAATTTTCTTAAGAATTGTAGAAAATATGTATTTTTATCGGGAAGACATGGTAAAAATTAAAGAAAAAATGTATTTGTCCAGCCAAAATCGGCATTTTTCAAAAAAAAATTGAATTGGCCGCCATTTTTGGAAAAACAATAGTAGAGAAAAAATTTTTATCTTAAAAAGAAGGATTTTGTGTATATCTACTTTTGCCTAAGAAAATCCAACATTTTATTTCTTTATTTAAAGTGCCCAATTTAGGGAATAATAAAAAAATTCGATTTTCATTTTTTTCCAATTTTTTTATGTTTATCGCGATATTTATACTTGATTCTCTTAGAAAAACTATATTTCAGTCCAAAAAATGTTTAAAAAAATATTTCAGGTTGTAAAGTAAGATTCTTGTGATATAAAGTCTCAAATATTATTGCGAATGATTTGGCGATCTTTTTAAGATTTAAAACTCGGTAATCCTTTGTAAAATGGGTTAGGTTTAGGATGCCGTTAAAAATTATTTATAACCTCAAAAACTAAATAAATAAAAGTTTATAAAATACTGAAGGTGAAATGCTGTTTTATTGCAAAAAATTGCATTGTTTTTGAACTTTATTTTAATTACCTGAAAAATATTAAAAATTTAATTTAGTAGTAAATAGTAAATGAAAAAATACCTTGATATGAGTAATTTTCAAGAAGTAATTTTTTGAGAAAAAAATAAGCAAATCAATAACTTGAAACAAATTCAAATTAAAATAAAGTTCAAAAACAATGCAATTTTTTGCAATAACACAGCATTTCACCCATTTTACGAAGGATTTTTAGTTTTACATCTTAAAAAGATCGCCAAACCGTTCGTACTAATATTTGAGACTTTATATTGATTCATTCCCTCACAAAAATCTTACTTTAGAACCTGAAATATTTTTTTTATTTTTTTAAACATTCTTTGGAATGAAATATAGTTTTTCTAAGAGAATAAGCATAAATATCGCGATAAACATAAAAAAATTGGAAAAAAATGAAAATCGATTTTTTTTTATTATTCCCTAAATTGGGCACTTTAAATAAAGAAATAAAATGTTGGATTTTCTTAGACAAAAGTACAGACAAAATCCTTCTTTTTAAGGTAAAAATTTTTTTCTCTGCTATTGTTTTTCCAAAAATGGCGGCCAATTCAACTTTCTTTTGAAAAATGCCCATTTTGGATGGACAAATATATTTTTTTTTAATTTTTACCATGTCTTCCCGACTTAAAAATAGATAATTCGAGGATTATTTGGTTATTTATTGCCAATTCAGTAAAAAATAATGTGCGCCAATTCGTTTTTTGAGGTTAGGATGCATTTAAAAAAAACACTACTATGCGGATCGATACTCTACTTCATCAAGGTCATTTTTATTTTTATTTTTTATTTTTCCACGACTCTTAGAGCCGGAGATATTAAAAAATAGTGAAGCAATCCACTCGAAAAATACCAAAAATGCCGTTTTTGGCACATATCTCGTGAAGCTCCAGCCCAAATGTATTGACAAAATTCGAAAAAATTAAAAAAATTTGACTTAGCTCTTACATCCCTATAAAATTCTAATTTCACTCCACTATATGCTATCTGCAAACTGAAAATATGAAATTTAAGGCGTGGTTTCTTTTTGTGAAGTAGTCAAAATATTTTGAAAATCGCAAAGCGGTTTTCAAAACCCATGTTTTTGATTTACGATGACGACCTTCCACGACATATTTTGATTATTTAACATTTTTTGTGTAATAATTACAATTTCTCAAATTTTATTTGGCTTGAAAAATACTCGCGGAAATTCCCATTACAGACTAAGAAACGGTACCCTTTTCTAGATGGATTCGTTTCACTTTAACTTTTATACATTTAAAAAATAAAAAACATGATTTATGCAATACATCATCGCAAACATTCCTCTTTTATTATCAACAATTGTTATCATGATACCGTAAAATCCAACGTCATACTAACAAAGTTTACGAGCTAGTTACGATAGTTTATTTCATATTTTATGATACATCGACTCCAATAAATTACAGTTGTATGACTTTGTCGGTCTCGCAGTGCAGTACCTACAGAGGGCATTTCTCAAACTGTTCAAATGTCATTAATAAATCATCTAGCGACTTTTGCGCTCATGAATATGACAATTCCGCAAGAACATTCGAGACGGTCTAGGCCAGTATGCTTGAATGTTGAATCCAATACATATGTGATTTATAATCATTAATATATAAATAAATTATTTGTTGGTATTACTCAAATACACAAATTTGTTCGAGCGCCCCTCTAACGGAATTTTAGGTAAACAAACACAACTATTAACTTGATGCATGATGTCACTTTAGGTAAACAAACATCAAGGACAATATATAAAGGACTGCTCGATTCCTATCTTCCTTGTTTGTATCCGAAATGACCTTGAAATGACGTAGTACGGTGGCCCCCGTATGAAATAATTAAGGACAGATAAGCACCCATTGCACTCCGAACAGACGAAATAATCTGTTCAACAGAATAGGTGGTGGGGGGGCAATTCAGGTATGTCACTATCAAGCGATTGGTTAAAGTCTAATCTGACAGTCCTGTATTTTACTGTCCTTGAACAAACATAACTATTAATTTACGGGCCGCGCCACAAGATGTCGCTTTGAGCGTTGCTGGGTATAATCCAAGTCTTATTTCGTCTATTCCAAATACTGCCAATGTTTGTCGTAGTCTTGTTTGACTTATTATTTGTTATATTATTTTTTTAACTGACCAGCTATTGCTCATTCTTTGTAGATGGTTCCACCAATTCGAATTGGAATATCCCAATTTTATATTTTTGATTATACGTAATTCATCATAAATTAGCCCAATAGCAATCACCCTTCATTATTGAAAATACAAACAGAGTTAAATTGTATGATCTATTACGAAATAAACTTATCTTCCTTTTCTAAAGACTGGGCTATGAAACAAAACGAATAATCATGTTCAAATTGAAATAAGCAGTGACAAAGATCTTATATGCTTTTGACTGTGTAATATTGAAAGAATTATTCGTTTAATAAAATTGAAAACGCGCTGGTATAATTTTATTGTTCTATCTGGATATTAAAATCGATTTGTTATAAAGGTACAAGAATGCATCCCACACAAAATTGAGTCCCACACAAAATGGCAGAGGTTATGATACAGTCAAAATGGCATTTAATAGAGACGTTTTTTCAATTATAAAAATTGCGGTTGAATTTCTTTACCTCTGATTTCCTACAAGTTTTCCTTAGCGGATAATAAACAATATTTATGACTGTAGTACACTGTACAACATAATTGGATGTTGTCAAATGATTTTTTTAGTGAATGTTAAGATATTTAACGTCTTTTTTTTGCGACGGGAGGTTATTTTTTAGATAATTTCCCTTCTTAGGAGTGGATTTACTACCGTTCACCTTTAATTAAAACTGTTTGTGAAAATAAACTTTTGTTTATTCTAACAATGTTTTAACATTATTAATGTTATGCAAGATGTTTTCTAATAACACACCCTGTATAGTAGAGGTCAGGAGTCGGAGTGACTCCTTTTTTTTTCGGACTGGGCCAATTTAGTCTCTCCCCCCCCCCATTTTCGAGGTCGCTGAAACCGAATCTGAGGTTAAAAAAAGTTTTTACCATCGGCTTCCCCTTCAAAACGGCCAAAAACCAACCCTTGGAGGGATTAAACGCGCTTTACAAACTTTGTTTACCATCAGATTCGGTTTCAGCGTCCTCGAAAATGGGGGGGAAAGACTAAATTGGCCCTGCCCTGAAAAAAAGAATGTCACTTATGAAAATTGACCCCTTTCGGGGAAGAGTATTGGCCGGTGGAGGGGTTGGTGGTGGTCGGAAGCGATATCCAACACCACCACCGTGCTCAGCATCATCGAAAATGAGTGGAGAGATTGAGGTTTCATTTTACTTTATTCAATTCCTACTTTCTGTGGCCGTGGAGAAAGTACAGTCTGTTACTCTGTTGGAATGAAAATTCGACCTTTTTACAGAATATACTATTCTTTAATATCAAACAAATTTTCAAGAATTATTCAAACATTTTTACTGCACTATAATTAAAATACGCTGGTTTCAATGTAACCTTGTTGATAAACTCCAACGTGTACCAACTCAATCGGCATTTGATAAAAAAATAATTATACTCGAATCGAACAACCAAAATCGATCATCTAAATTTCAACCCATTCCTCATTTTCAGGATCGCAGCAAGGGGCGGATCTACATGAATGAAAAAGTACACATTTATTATTTTATCGGTTTTCATTCAGAATTGATTTGAAAAATGTTAACGATAAATGTTGTCTAACAGGAGAGTGATAAATAAGTTTTAGAAAGTTCTACAAACAATATGCCATTGCCATTAATACGAATCATTTCAAAATTGTTTGTAGTAGCTAAATTGGAATCTTGAGTTAATCTACACGAAGAAAAATTCTTATAGCGGTGAAAAAATCAATTCAGCATTAATGAATTAATAAAACACTAACACGATGTTGAATGTAACCTAATACTGTCGAGATTACTTCTTAAAATTAACCGTTTAGTTTTAGCCTAAATTAATAAGGTTCAAACTAACTTTAAAGTTTGTCTAATAGTGTTCCTTATTTTTTCTAATATATATTGACACTAACTTAAAAGGATTAACTCTCTTAAAACCAGTCAAGTGGACTAACCATTTTTTTCATAAAATCTGAATGTAAGTACCTTTTTGTTAAAGTCAATCTACTAATTTTTATTCAGTTGTTGTGATTACTATATACTCACATATGGTCTCCATCTGCATTTACTTTATTACGCAGTACTTTATTTTGGAAGTTAGAAGGCAAGTTGAAGTCCAAATAGCGGTATGTAGACTCCACCCTTGCAGGAATTCTTTGTATTTTTGTGTTGCCAATTCTTAGAACATTTCAGCAATTCTTGGAGAAAGCTCTAATAGCATCCTATTAAATTTCCATCTGCTTCTCTTTTGTACACTGACTTCCCATATAATATTTCTAGGAATACTGCAAAAATCTTTTTTTAGATTCCCAAAATATTTTACGAAGAAACTCCATTTCTACACGATCATCTCATAGAACTTTACCATTTTTTACTCATGCAACAGCTTCTTCAGGTTTAGCTGTAGTTGCTGCGATAATATTGAAATATTATATTCCGAAATTCTTGTGAATTTCTGGGACAATACTTTTACGCCGACCCTGCCCTTTCGTCTCCCACTATAGCTAACGTGCTTCCATTTTACAGATCAGGTGTCCAATGGAAACTCCTCTTTGATTTCAGGTGTAATTGAAGCAAACTTGATAGCGTTAATGGAAATTTCACTTGAAACGTTAATGATGTGGTTGCGAAATGGTATTGGAAACCTGTGATTGCTATTTCGACAAGCACCGAATAAGAATCAATTAATCTTAAAATTTGGTTAGCTTTGAAATTCGTAAGCAGCAGCAGCAGTTTGCTGTTTGATAGTAATTTAGAATTTACAGAACCATAAAACAAGCAAAACAGCGTTGTCATATCTCATTCTTATTTTATCAATTTTTAACGTAATCAAAATGTAAATGGAAAAGTATCATTAAACAATATTATTTAGCAAAATAATAAGTAATACTTAATAAATCATTTCCTCCCCATTTCAAATTATTTAATTTATCTATTGCTTATTCTTTTATAAAACTCATGGCAACGTTTTACAAATCTATATTTCTAGATTTGTTCGTTTCACTGATAAGTACATTTTAACGAGCGAGTAAGTAGTAATCCGTTTCCTACCTACTTCTACCAGGAACGTAACATCATATGCTTGATTTAGAATAACTATTATTTAATGGCTAATAAATGCATTCAGGGAATTAGCTTAGACAGTGACAAAATGTAAAGTGTCTCGTCTTGATTGTCTACTGATACAATATAGTCGCTTTAAAAGATTATTATTTATTGTGTGCTTATTGTGATTTGTGTATATTTTTAACGCTTTAACGTTTATTTATAAACAATTCCAAATTTGCAAAAAGTTATGGAGGTTCTTAGGGATCATGAACTCATCCCACAAATGAGTAAAGAAAGTTTGAGGAAAATATTACATGAAATGAAATTTAAGTATGGAAAAGTCGATAGGAAAAGCATTCTCATTGAACGTCCAGAAATAATAGTATGGAGAAGAAATTATCTCAGAAAAATTGACGAACTTCGGAAGCTTAACAAAAAAATTTACTACAGATTACAAAACTATGTTTATAACTATAAAAAATTCGCAGTTGATAAAATGGCGTTAAGTCGTGGAATGACAGTTTTAAGATTACCTCCTTACCACTGCGAATTTAATCCTATAGAATTGATCTGAACGCAAGTAAAAGGACAAGTAGCACGAGAAAATAGAACATTTAAAGTGGCGGATGTACAAGATTACCTTAAAGCATCCATTCAATGCGTCACTGCAGAAAACTCGAAGAAATGCATCAAGCACGTTCTGAAAGAAGAACAAAAAATGTGGGACACAGACCAACGGATTGACCAAAATATTGAACCAGTCATTATCAACTTTGCTGACGATAGCGGTAGCGACAGTGCATCTGACGAATCTGAGGTGGAAGATTAGACGAAAGGTATGTATAAAGATATTAAAAAATATATAAAATCAAAAAAAAAGTTTTTTGTTTATTGTAAAAATAATTTACTATTTATTTGTACCACAATTTCAAACTAGGTTTTCTTAACTTCTGAATTATTCAGCATTTCTGGATCTAGCAAAAAGGGAACAACTTGTAATAATTAACGAGATGTTTAGTCAAAAAGACATAGGATATTGAATTCCTCAGAGAACCATCGTCGGACCTATTTTTTTATAATATATATGAATTAGCATGGGGTGAAGAATTAATTGCAAAATCATGATATGTAAATATTTTTTTAGGTTAATGATCACACTCGACAAATTTAGTTGACAGTTATAACCTATCACGGTTTTCACCGAAATCGATAGTCAAGAATATTGGCATGAAACGGATAAACCTTTAACACGAAATGCGCTATCGTTTATGCTATTCGTTTACTTCGACATTTATGCGGAAAATCATCGAGACGCAAATACATATTTACATCATTTGGTCTTTCAAAACAGATAGCGCTCTTTTCGTGTCTATCTACGATTTCGGTGGAATATATTGGTTGGTATATTTGAATAAACACATTCTTATGCGAAGAAAAATTCAGTGTAGAGGAAAATACAAAAAAATTAACCTTGATTGAAATTTCATTTTAGTTTGATTTTCAATCTGTTTAATTTCATTAATATAAATTAAATTTATATTGTTACGTACTATCGGCGTGTAAAAGAAAAATTAATTTTATTGAATATTTATTTTTATTATTTGATTTATTTAATTTGGAGTTTTAGTACATAACCTACAATGTTATTATTGATTTTATTAATAGATTAACCAACCTCGACTTCAGCTCTTTAATTTGGTTTGTTGTTAATTTTATATTTATAACAAATTTTAAATTTTACCTATATCTTTTTGTTCTTATTGCCTTGTGCCGTAAACTCAGACAGAATGTAATTATTTGTTGTGGATAATTTTGTTGAGCGCTATCTACTATCAAGTAGAAAATTTGAGAATCTTAAACTCAGGAAGTGTTTCTATTGACCGCGTGATTGTAGAAATTGATAATAACGACTCAGTAAAAATATGTAAACATTTATTAATATTCAAAATAAATAATGGTTAACCTTTTATTTTATGTGAAAGAGTTGTTTGTCATAATAAGGTAAGCGTAATATTTTTCTTATTTACGAAATCAACAATTAGCACAAATCTTATGATTACTCTCTTACCTTACTCCAATGTTATATTCTAATCTAAGTAATTTAGTTATAGGTTTCTTTAAAAAAAATCTAACCTAATTAATTGTGAAACTTATGGCCTTTTTTATTTTTAAACGTTTTTAAATATCGATATTTAATATATAGTAAATTGGTACCTTTAATACGACTTAAACTTTTTTATTCTGATTATTTTCCAAGTCAATTCAAGATGGGATTTAGTACTATATCTTCTAAAAAACCAAAAACAGGAATAAGATAAATTAATACAGGATACAACTGGACCTGGATAGTATAGTCAGGCTACAACAGGATCTGGATTATTTAACAGGAATAACGATAGGATAAATAATTGGACTTCTCCTCTTGATTTTTATTTAAGTTTTCTTGTTTTACAAAAATATAACCTCGCTTATTTTGACAGGTAAATTTCTTTGAATTTTTTTTATCTTCAATCAGTATTGCTTTGATTTGATTTTCTTCTATTTTTATTACAAGGATCGATGTGAACGCTTCAAAAGATTTTGGTAAAAAGCCTCGCTTGACAGCGCGAAATAGTTTTTATAAACCATCAAATCACAGCTTACTTGATTGGAATTTGATAGTTTTTTAATGTTAATTTTTATAAAATTCAAAAATTATTAATTTTTTACTACTTTTAATTAACAACAAATTATTATAGAGACAAAAAGAAACTTCATTATTATTCCATTTTTTACTGTATTTCTTTAATTTTAGAAATCCGGAACTCTATTTCTCTGATTTTTATTATTTCCCTAAAATTTTAATTAATTACTTTGATATACCATGATATTGAATTGTAAGGTTATCTTGCAATTTTCTCTTTCTCCTGACTACGTTACTTTGAATTTATAAATTCAGCTCTTTGTTAAATTTTACGTAAATACCTTAAATCTGTAAAAATCTCTTATGGGCTTTCAATGTTAAATTTTGATACGTCAAATTGTATACATTCTTTTACAATTACCATGCTAGAACTAGTTTAAAACATTGTTATTAAATTACATTCTGTCCTGTGATTACTCAAAATACAATAATACAATATTAATAAACTTATCTGTTTCTTTTTAATTCTTTGTGCTAGATATTACATTTTTTATTCTCCTTTCGAGCTATTGGAATTAGTTAACAGTTACAATACGTACAGGTTAAGTAGATTCACTGTGATTCCCTATAAATTTGTTTATAATAAGCTTGAATAAGTGAATTGCTTGGACGATATCGCCAATCATCAATACCTGCTCGGTTAATCGATCAGAAACAATATCGCCCTGTACAATTTGTCAGCTAAATTACTATCTCAAGATTACATCCCTTCGAAACACGGCTCTTCACTCCTTGATAACGGATGCATATCGACAATCTCTCTTTGTTTTGAAACTACGAAACAGCCACTCTGAACGCTCGTAAAATCTCGTGCTTTATAGTTTAAGTACGAATATGGGCCGAGCTTTTGAATTTAATGCGAATTTTAGTGACACAACGACACTTTAAAGGACTGAGCACACAAGATAAGCCTAAAGTAATGTTTACATCGAAAGATCAGAGGTGGGATAGAACCTGGGGAATAATTATTTTGCAATAGGCAGGACCTGAGGGAATTTTTTAGATACGCAGCAAAATGTTAACGCAAATGGAGGGTTAAAATAGCTCGACGTATATGTACGTGTTCAAACAAGATTGTTTTTTTTTCAATTTAAAATTATCTATTTGAAAGCAACATAAGTGCCTTCTTAGCAAGTAAGTGCTATGTTATAAATAAAAAAAACAGAAAATAATTACAATAAAAAGTTTCTTCAAACTTATAAATATCCTGTAAGTAAATATTATTTTTTGTTCAGTGAAATTAGTTCTGTAGATAAGTAATTATTTTTTTCTACGGATGACATTGAAATGTATCATTTTCAATTTGATTGCGATGGTCGAAATTGAATTTCAGCCACTAGTGGTTGAAATTCTCATACTACCGCGATTTCGACGATTTTACGTAATTTGACATTCAAATATTAATAAGAGAAATGTCACTGTCAGTAATTTTCTGGAGGTTATAGTTTTAAATAAATGTAACGATTGGAGATCTAAAAAGGAACTAATTCATTTTCGGAAGAAGTCTTTGGTGCATATTTTGCAGAATTAGCTAAACAGATGAAACCCTCAACACTTTGGGCCCAGTATTCAATGTTGAAGACAACTATCTCCATCAAAAACAACGTTGATATTTCCAAATATTTCAAATTACGATCATTTTTAAAACGAAAATCTGATGGATATTGCCCAAAAAAATCTAAAACCTTTTCTAAAGAAGAGGTAGCCAAATTTATAATTGAAGCTCCTGATCACGTTTACTTGTGTACAAAGGTATATAAAACCAAAAAAATTAAAACTTTTATTTTAACTTTCCATCGTACTTATAATGGGAATTTCAGGCGCTTGTCGGTGCGACGAACTTTATAATTTAAAATCGACAGACATTGAAACCATTGAAAATTTACTTGTAGTAACACCTTCAGTCACCAAAAATAAAACCAAATGAAAATTTGTTGTTCCTCAGGAATACATATACTGAATTTTGCAAAAAATATCTTTCGCTTCGTCCTCCAAATCTAGAAAATTTAAAATTGTTTTGTAATTATCAAGCCGGAAAGTGTACAAGGCAATTTATTGGCATAAATAAAATTAGTGCAGTGCCAATAACAGTCGCTACTTATTTAAAATCCCAAAGACTACACAGGATATGCAATGCGAAGAACATCTGCCACTATGTTAGTTAACTGAGGAAGCAACATAACTATGCTTAAAAGGCACGGCGGATGGAAATCGTCGGCTATTGCCAAACTTACATAGAATAATCTTTATCTGCAAAGAAAAGATATAGCTGCCAAATTATATACAGATAAACCATCAACTAGTTTAGTTTTTCCTGATGTGTATCAAACGAATACAAATTTGTCGTTTGTAGATAAATCATCTACAAGCTTAAGTTCTTATACGAATCCTTCAGATGCATTTCTAAATCCAATTGGAAATAATAGCACAAATTGTTCTATTACAGTTAATGTATACCAGAGTTAAATTTTTCAACTCGCTATCGCCCGGTGAAAAAAACCACTCTCGACGTTGAAATTTTATTTCAACCACTTGTCCCATAATATACTATTATTCCTGACCGGGCTATCAATAAATAGGGTCATAACTCCCTTGGGATATTAGAGGTGCCTTAATTTCCCGTTGTCAGGCTTAATTCCCGTTGTTAGGATATTTTGACGTTTGTTGAATATGGCTGTCAGTGTTTCATTATATTTAGTAAATGTCATTACTGCTTATTTTATTAAAATCGATCAGAAATAAAATAATCCATGTACCTCGGGAATTAGTGAGCCTTAATTACCTCCGACAATTTGCCTTCGGGAATTAAGGCCCTTATAATTTCCTTGATACATAAATTACTATTTTGATTTTTGGACTTTTCTAAAATATAGTCCTTTGTTAATGGTTTCAACAGCTAAATTCTGTAATCACCAAAGTAATTTGTTTCAATATAGTTAAATATTCAAACCTGGAGTTGGACGTTTTGAATTTTTATTTGAGATAAATAAAAACTTTGTTCAAAATGTCTACCCCGAATCTGAAAAAATAGAACCCATTTATAAAAGTCATAAGAACTGATAAATATTATAAAAATAAAATTATTAGTTATTTGAAAAAAAAAACAATTTCTAGTACCTTCACCATGAAAGTTCATTAGCCCTTAAGTATTACAATACATTTCAAAGGGTATACGGAAATACCTAACGTATTAATGTAACAGCAAAACGGGCTCTATCAAAGTTCTATTCAATCTTACCCATTAATTACTTTAACTATGCAAACCAACGTTTTGAATCAAATTCGTTCCTTTGTTGATTCGAATTTATGGTGAATTCGCAATGAAAGCGACTTCACCAAATATTATGATAGGATTTTCACTAGAAACAAAACAAATAAATTTGGATAATTGAATCAAGGAGAAAGATGCAAAATTCCAGGCAATATAAACTAAAAATTTTACCCTAAACATTAATATTCTTTATTTACTTTTACGTTTTATACAAGTAATTAGGAAATAGTTTCACCTAGAAATTTTGGCGAACGATTTCCAAATGATTTTAAAGAGATATAGCCAAATAGGTACATAAAATAAATAAAATGACGACAAACAAAATAGCTACGATTTTTTTTAACAACAATTTATTTCTCGTCATTCCTAGACACTGCTTCCGGATAGCTTCATAAAAACTTTACTAATAAAATTACGATGTAGTTCGTATGACGAAAAAACCATTTTATCTGACAGGCCATCATGTTCTATTGCTTTTCGCGGTTTATGAATTAGTCGTATGGAGTAACGCAAAATTCTTTATCGCTGCAAAAGTAAAATGTAGACGCTAGTGAATTTAGTATTGTTTGTGGTGTATTTATAATAATATAATAATATATTGTTAAAAAAGTTCTTTTGTTTAATGTGTATGTAAAATTATAAAGTTTTTTGTTAATTTTATTGACGCGTGGGAATGTGCATAACCTACGTTTTTAGATTTTTTCTAAATTTTGAAAATTATTATATTCTATTTAAACAATTAAAAATAATTTCAATCACCTCTTACTTACCTCAGCTGTGCTTAGAACAATAAAATTATTAAAAAAAACCTTGTAGATGCTATACTATTGAAATTTTAAATAAAGTATCTCAGGGAATTTTTTAATTTGGACTCGACTTTGTTGAACCCCTTTTTTCCTTTTGTTGTTAATATCGTCTACACGAGAAAGAATATATTTGCTGTTGAGAACTATAAGAACAATTTATTAAATTATAAAAAAGGTGGGAACAATTTATCAACAAATATGAAACCCATTATTATTATTATTATTATTATTATTATTATTATTATTATTATTATTATTATTATTATTATTATTATTATTATTATTATTATTATTATTATTATTATTATTATTATTATTATTATTATTATTATTATTATTATTATTATTATTATTATTATTATTATTATTCATTCATTCATTCATTCATTCATTCATTCATTCAAACACTCATACAAATTAAACTACTTACCTAAAATTACAAAGACAAATTCAAAAAGTTTGACAGGTTAAATTGGCAACTCTAACCTCTAACGCAATATTAAAAGTCAGTTAGATTTTGAGGTTAGTTGTGAAGTTAAATGTTTCTTCCTTTATTTTTTTTAATTAAAGAGCGTTAATTTAAAATACCTTTTAAAATGTTTGTTTTCATACCCTTTAAACAAACTGTGATCCAGGTTAGTTGTACTGGGTTTTCAGTAGCATGTTCCTTCTTCTCTTCATATGGGCAGTGTTCCTTCTCAAATTGAATGGATCTTGGATGAACTTAAGGATTCTTTCTAAGGTCTTAACTTTTGACGGCCCACTACGTCACCGTGACGTCATAAATACTCCCGTAGGTAAGTTCACTTTTTTTTATTACTGGTTTTATATTACATTTAAAATTATGGCTTACCAGAAAACGACAAAGCATAAAACTTTGTTGTTTGATACTGATACTCTCTAAATTTGAATAAATCTATTGAAATCAAAAATATGTCTTTCTTTTCGCATCAATTGTTTCAATAAAACTTTCAAATTTCGTACCTGTTGCTAGGTAACGAACAAAACCAATCACATTATTTCTCATTTAGTTACCATTGCAAAGATTTAATTTATGTTTCATTTTATATTAAATTTTATGTTTATTAGATTATATAACTTTTATTATTAAAGATGAAGTACCTTCCTTTTATGCTCTAGTAGTTAGTTTTATAAAATTTTGATTTCATTATTAATTAGTTGGCACCATTAGTTTTCCCTTTTTATAGTTGTCAACAGGTTCTCTTTGTCAAATTAATTTTTAAATATACAGGATGTCTCGAACTCCACAACTGGGCTACTTGATCATACATACTCAAATGCCAAGTAGAGAACCCCCTTAAAACGAAACTTTAGACATTAGAATCCTAAAAACTAAAATAAATTAAATCGATCCACTGGGATACATCATTATTTTGGCTACCACCTCCACTACAAGTTCGGTTTTGGCGTGTTCCGGCACTAACTGTAAACTACTCAATTTTCACATGCAAATTAGAGAGCGTGCCGGTGAAATAGTGATGAAGTTTATGGGTATGAGCTGTCTCATATGTAATCTGCTCTTTCTAAGCCGCTTCAAAGTAAATTAAAATCTTCCGAGCAAGCTTTTATAGCCCTTCTTTTTTTCTGAACGGTTATGTTTAAAGATTTAAATTTGAATGTGATAAGAGTTGATGCAATTTATTTTTTAATATATTCTCGACGCGTAAAGTCGAAAAGAAGTTGGTGTCTTTTCAGGATAGGAAAATTATTATACGGAGATTATGGAAAATAAAAAATTATATAAAAAGGTAAGTGTTTATTTAAGTCAGGCACTGGTGGGATTAGCTATTGTGTAAACAATAATATTGAAATTATTAAAGTAATTTGGATAAGAATATAAACTAAAATAGGTTTTTTACAAAGTTACAACGGTAGGAGAATGTGGATAATTTAGCAAGAGAGGAAATATATGGTATGCGAATAAATATGGAGAAAACATCCACAGACTCATAGAATATAACTGAAAAAAATGCTGCCCATTTAACGATCTGTTTTATATCAATAGCTTTTTATGTGGAGCTTCAAAATTGATATTATGCAAGAATTCAGCTTTCATCGTAAAAATTTTCATCCTCCGCGTTACGCTGCATTTTTTATTATTTCAAAAACTCATCGTTTGCAATCTTTGCCTTCGCGTTTTATGCCAGAACACGCGGCACCGTCTCCTTCGCCAGATTAGAAAAGGCGATATCGGAGCAATACACAATCTCAAGTCGGTTTACAAATTGCTTCCCTTTTTGTAATAAAGATAAATGGCGTCGGGCATTGCGAAATTCCGACTTCATTTTTTCTTGTACCCTCAATCAATCAACGTATTCTCTCGCGGGATGGTTTTTCGAAAGGGGAATGGGGCAGGGACGGCGGCTGATGGTGGAAGATAAGAGGAGGCGTTTACCCACTATTTGTTTACTTATTTAATATCCTCTATCCCTATTATTAAATATATAGTAGTTTATCGTACGGAAAAAATTAATTTAAAATGTACCTACGTAATATAAAAAAATACAAAATAGTATTTTTTTTATATATTATATATAAGTATATATTTAAATTTGCTTAAAACCGTCCAACCGTTCAATATTTGTATTTGAAAGAAAGAACGTTTTCATCAAGATTCATAAAAAAATATTTTTGCGGGAGATAAAAATAAAAAAACCAAAAAATCGGTTTTTAGCGATTTTCTCGATAATTTTGAGGTTATGTTGAAAATCGATTCATTCATTCATTCATTTTAGATTTTTTAATTGTCTACAACTTTTATATTAAACTTTTTTCGATAGGATGCATATTTCAGTTGCAAATCGTAAAACACCAATATCCAATTTACTTATATATAAAAACAACTCAGACTGTATAAGTTTATAAATTTATTTTTTTTGACCATGCTTGATACTTATTAGTGTATAACTTTGTGACAATAAAATATTTGCCCTAGAACTTAAACGCGCCAATGACTAAGTCAATAAGGGTAAATAGTGTTGGGTGGGTTTGCACGTGTCGAGTTTAATCACTTAGCAAGACCCTTATCAGCTTTCTTACCTTCACTCACCATGTAATATCCACTAAGATCGATCGAAGGTATTTTGATAATAACCGATCAGATACTGAAAGTTATATCATGGATTTAAAAATTTAATGAAGGGTAAAAATTTAAATAAAATTTCTGTTAAGGTGAAAAAAGTGAAAAAAATACATTTAAAAAATGTTTTCTTGGATTTTTCAATATTTTCTTTCTTTAAATATAAAAAGACAAATTTTAGTAAAAAAACATGTTTCATATCTAGATCCAGTGGCGTGCAGTTAGAAGAGTATGTCCCCTTTTTCCCAACATTTTCTACGCCCATGGTATTTGAAGCTATTTTTAATTTTTTTGTATTGCTTAATAGTAGGGGAGGCCGAGATGCTAAATTTGCAGTTACTAAAGCGTCATGGGGACCTATTGGATTGTGATGATTAGGTTCTAAAACGAAAAAAATTTATGTTAAGTTTTCCATTTTAGTGGGGCGAAGAGCGTGTAAAAATTTTCAAAAATGTAAAAAAAAAACAGTAATATGGTCCATTGTGGCTAAACGGTTAATATTTTGAAAATTTTATTTTTTCATGGATATGTGGGTTGATAAAGGCTACCTTTTAAAATTATTTTGAAATATACAGGTTGTCCCAAATCTATTAATTTTGGAGTTATTTTTATTTTTGGAGTTATTTTAATTTTTGTTACATTTTACATTATTTTTCTACCGTAACGCCTAAATATAACACCCTGTATTTGGTCAGCTTGGACTATGATCCGAAAAAATTATCTTTAAAACTATGTGTTTGGTTTTGACATTATTAAAAATGTTTCGAGATGTATCAAAATCTGTATGGTTATTTCATTAATAAAAGATCTTACAGACTTCATAAAACCATTAAATATCTTAAAGACCACAACATTTTCGGTATGTAAAGGTTATTCGTTTTTTACGTGAAAACTGTTAAGCAATACAAAAAAAATTAAAAATAGCTTCAAATACCATGGGCGTAGAAAATGGTGGGAAAAAGGGGACATACTCTTCTAACTGCACGCCACTGGATCTAGATATGAAACATGTTTTTTTACTAAAATATGTCTTTTTATATTTAAAAACACCAGCTAAATTTCAAATGAATCCGTTTTAAAGTTTTTAAATAAAAACATTTATTTTTTTTTAACTTTAACGCCCTGTATTTTGAAAAGTAATCGAGTTGGACCCCTCATTCCTTATATCATTTTGTCCAGTTTTACGAGAGGTATCTACAGCCAGACGTTGTAAGTGTCATTTGGAAACAACCTCTATATAGTATGAGAACAATGTGGGACATGGTAGGTTACTATTTTTATTATTTTTTGAAAATTTTCAATATTGTTATGTATAAAACTACTTGGCATACTATGGACAAAGTTTTTAACTGCTTGTTTGGACAGAGACAGTTTGGTTGGTTCTCTTATATTATTTGGAATTACATTATATATCTTATGTCTTAAGAATAGACAACTTTTCTGACCGATTGTTTTTTTTTCATGAAAGGAAGAACAAATTTGTCTTTATTCCGAGTAGAATAATTATGTGTCAATACTTTTAATTTTATTTTATTATATAATAAACTAATTCCTATACTAGTAAAGTAGAGTTGTCTAGGATCAAATATGCCACTCTGATGATACAGTCATAACCTTTCTGGAGGATTTTTCGTAGAAATCGTTTTTGTAGAATCTCAATTGTGTCATATATGTTTTGGCTATACTACCCCATCCTGTTATGCCATAATTGAGATGCGATTCTACGAGACTTTGGTATATCTACCATTATTTTTTGGTTAAGGGTCAGTATATAGCATATTTGTTTGAATTTAAACAGTATACTACGTAATTTGTTTATTAAATACTCCCATCGTGTATTATGGTCCAGTATGATACCCAAATACTTTACTTTATTTGTAGGTAAAATACTTATTTCATTATCTACTATAAGAGTGTAGCTAGGAAGGGCGTTGCTATAAGAGCGGAAAGGTACATAAACTGCTTTTTTAAAGTTTATACTCAGCAACCTATGGTCAAATTATGATTTAATTTTTTTGAGATGTTTTTCAAATTGTAATTTTAGGTCGTACCAATTATCGCTTTCAGAGAACAACACTGTGTCATCTGCAAAACTTATGATTTTACATTTTGTATCTAGAAGGAAGAGGTTATTCAAATATATATTAAATAATATATGGCTCAACACTGCCCTCTGAGGTACTCTACATGTGATAGTTTGTTCTTGGCTTATGGTGCTGCCAATTTTAACCTTTTGTTTTCTATCGGTTAGATAGCTTTTAAATAGTTCATGTGGAATCCCTCTTATATACCTATATTGTTAAGAGTTTCTAAGAGGATACAATGGTTAACAGTGTCGAAGGCTTTGGCTAGATCTACAAACACTCCAGTTGAAGGCATTGCTTCATCAAGACTGTTGTAGATTCCTTCTGCTAATAAATTAGTGGCATCTTTAGTTGATTTATTTTGTATAAATCGAAATTGTAAGGGTGACAGTAATTTGTGTCTATCTAGAAACGAA
The DNA here is from genome assembly GCA_949320105.2 of Crepidodera aurea. Lineage (NCBI taxonomy): Eukaryota > Metazoa > Arthropoda > Insecta > Coleoptera > Chrysomelidae > Crepidodera > Crepidodera aurea. The sequence continues at coordinate 84,964,837 of OX439472.1, forward strand.
TTTAGTCTTCTCTGTATAACCTTCTCAAATATTTTTGACAGACTGCTTAATACAGAGATTGGCCGGTAGTTTGATTTTTCAATTTTTTCTCATTTCTTGAAAATTGGGGTGACTAATGCTAGTTTAAAAGCAGAAGGGCAATAACCTTTTTGAAGTGATTTATTTATTAATTCTGCAATAGGTGCCGCAATGAAATCTCTAATTGTTTTTAGTGTTTCAGCTTTTAAACCGTCCCAGCCGCAGATTTTTTATTTTTTAGGGCGTTAATAATTTCTTTGATTTCCTGAATATCGGTTGGGTGTAGAAATATTGAGTGGTCACTATAAGTTTGTTTTTTGGAATATGGATAACCTTTACAGTAAGTGTAACGATATCGTTTTAAATGATTATTATACACGTCACTAGATGGTGATCCAAGTCAGTAAACTAAAATTTATGAATATCTAAATATTAATGGTTTTTAAAGACAGTTGATTGACGAATTCCACCGCACCCCAAAAATTTTACAGTGGAAAGTTGATATTCCAAATATAAATATATCGAAAAGAAAGATAGTATCTTTAAGCTATGGTCTTTTCGCTATCAGGAGATACTAATAAAATAATAAAGCAGTAAACCATAGCCGCAACAACTAATAAATTGAATTAATAATTTGAAAAATAACTAACAACTAAATGTATACGTTTGCACTACTATTGTTCTATTTTTTTCTAAACATGGCGTAAAATAAACTTTAAACTGTAACAAGGCAAATGTACTACAAAACTCTACCCTTGTACAATTCAGAGGACGACCTAATTTATCTAACTCTGAACTGATCAATCATTTCCTGGCAGGAACCAGCATATATCATCCCAAGTAAAATACCGTACAAACCTCCCCAAAACCTATAGAGATTAAAATAAATATCGTATATCCCAAACAGCCTGTTTCTTAGTCCATAGGGAAATAAAAATAGTGAATGCTTATTGCGTACATCTATATTGAAATTGAATTTAGATTAATGGCAACAACGAATATCTCTGTAACAATTTTTTCGCATAAATAGGCAGCTTTTATTTCTATTTATTTAACGTTCTTTAAGCTCAATACCAGAGTCATTGTCACTATCAGTATTTACATCACTTAAATATATTGTAAATTAGGCTCAACCAAGGACATCACATCTTCTATAAATTTAGTGCAATATTTTAACTAAATTTCTGATATAATTCATTCTAAATGTACAGAAAAGTATCATTTAAATATCAGAAGAAACCCCGCACCATTAACCCTTAAATTCTGTACTCATCAATCACCTTCTTGACAGATATCATTCCAAACAAAATAGCGTAGATAAATTCTGAACAAGCTTATACCAAGATAATCGTTAAATATCGAGAATATCCCGCTAAGTTGCAGCTCATCCTGAGGGAAAAAGATTGCAAAGGGCTGAAAGAGCTGATGGGCGGGAGGGAATGAGGCACCACTTTCTGTGTGTAATTAACAAATGGATTATGTAGCAAATGGGGCGTAGGAAAGGATGTGGTTAGACTTCTAAGGATCTCTCGGAGGAACTTAGAGACGGGGACTCCTTTGGGCACATTCCACAACAAAGGGTCGGCGGTTTGGCGCCCGCCGGCACCCAACTAACATATTTTCATTAATGTGCCGTGATTTTACAATAGAAGTTTCTGTTATATAGTTATCATTTCTAAAGGTGCAGACCGAAAGCGGCATATTGCATTGACGAGATAAAAATATCGGTATTTTGTATTTTTACCTATAATTCAACTTAAAAATAAAAATACAAAGGGGGTTTTATTCATTAATATACATATTGAACTGACTATTACATCTTTAGACTAGATATAATTCAAAATCACAAGTTACACAGTCTCACACACACACATTGTCCCTCATACATGATTTTTTTTCCTGATAATGGATAATTGTGTGCTTTTCATGAGTGGTTTGATATTGTCCTGACCTGCTTTATCGGAAAATAATACTTTTCCAATAAACCTACAGTTTTTATTTTGCTGATTTAAAATACATTCTGGAAATACAGCACGAGCAGTATAGTCCTCTGGAGACATGACATGAACCTTTTGTACGTGAAAAAGATGAAGGAGTTGATATTTTTGTATTCTATGTACAGTTGATTTTAAAAGAGTAACTTGCGCTAAAGCTCTTTGAATGTTCGTCTTACTCTTGTAGAGCGGCCACATCCATTTTTGAGTAGATACATTTCTTAAAAATAATATCTCTTAAATAATTTAAAACATTTGCTTCTAGTTATTTTATCTGTTTTCTTGTTTACCTATTTTTTAATTTGAAGAAGGGCAAGAAATAAATATGAGCATTTTGAAGTGTGTAATAAACTTGCTATGCTAATTGTAGGAATAAGTATTCAGTATTTTTAAAATCAAGGCCACGAAAGGTAAATATTATTTTTTTTATCATACCTAAGCCCTCCATCCGAGACAACCACCTTGATTAATCTTTTTTAATCGCCACAAATGAAGAAACTGTCTGTCAAACATCATTTTTATGGTAACCACTTTCGGTTATGTTTAACAAAAAGTTCAGTATAACCTGTTAAATGAAAATATGTATCCGATGTCTGTCAAATACATCCTTCTTTAAACACATTATCGTTTGAGTTTCTCTTCATAATTTTTTAATTTTAATCAGATCTAAAATTAAATTTTTACAATTTTGAAGTAACAGATTGTACTTGTTTAATTAAATAAATTATTTAATATAAAACCATTCACTTTTTACAATCGTTTAAGAGAAAGTTCTCGATCAATATAAAAGAAATACAAAACCGATAAACAGCAAAGCAAAAATAAATATCTGCAACAAGAATTATAGAACAAATTCAACCTTAGGTAAGAATTTAAAGACATAAGTTAACACTTATCTTTACATTGTCTTTGGCTAAACGACCTCTCTCCATGCGCTTAATGGGGAATTTTATCTCCAAAGAAAGGGTAAAAAGTAAAAATCCGGAAATATATCGTTTGTTTGTTCTTTACTGCCCCAAAAATCGATAAACTCTGTCGGAGAAAAATGACGGCTATCGTCTTAACTCGACGTAATGGAGAGCTTTACGTACTTTTAGATTTATGCCTCATTTATCTAATGCACGTTGGCTTTAACTATCCATCCTCTTTAAGATTAATGATGAAAAGCTAACATTGTCGAAATCGATTCGAAAAATGCTTAAGAGCTACTACTAATACCATTTTACCACGTATCAAACCTATTTTTTCTACAACCATATTAGTATCCACAAGAGGAGAATATTTTAAGATCGGTTAAGTTGTAAAACGATTTATGCTGTATCCATTATTGTTTCATTTTACAAGGTCCTAATTGTGAATATTACCTTTTTTTATTTATTTACGCATATAGTTTGAACAACTATATTTGAAATCTTCTTCTTGTCAAAATCATATTTGCAAAAATTCTCAGCTAGTCCAGACATCCCTCTATTATATTCATCAGTGACATCTGTTCCTCCTTCCACGATTTATTACATAATTCTGAAATTATATCAGTCTCTTTTTCTTTTAAATTTATCATCATTTCAGCTGTTAGTTTTAAATTTTTTATTTCTTCCTTTGTACTTTGATTACTGCTTCATGTTCTTCCTTTTTATTATTTTCTTCTTTGTCCCCCTTGTTATTCGTATCTGCTGCTTCTGGTATTTGATAAAAATATGTACTTCACCTTGCAGTTATTTCTTCTTTTATTATTTTACCATTTTTATTTTCAATATGTGTTACTCTTCTGCGTTTTTGATTTCTTATGTTTTGGGTTTATCAATTTAAACTTTTCTAGTGCCTTGTTTCATTTCCATACATTCCACTTTATGATTGTTTTATTGTATCCAATATTGACGTCTATTTCTGCCTTCTTTTCCCAGTTATCTTATTTGTTTACAATTTTCTCTTCCTTTCTTTGTCATTGTTAATGTATGTTTTATTATTTTTCTTTGTATCTGTAGTCTTTTTTCACTTGAATTGATTTAAATTATTCCCAAATCATAAACTTCCAAACATCCAAAAAAACACAAACAGAATCTTAATTAAGTTTCAACTAACCAGATTACTTCGACTAAGAACAAACAAAATTGTTCAATTAATCTTTACAAAGAGGATTTTTTTCTAAAGAAAATATTAATAACAGCTTATTATACGGCTGACAGGTAGTACGTACTTCAATTGAGGGCAGAAAACTGAACGATCTTAACGACTGACATAAATCTGAGCAAACAAAGGCACACACTCTCGAAAAATTCATCGTTTAATTCCGGCTGATATAATGAGAAAAGTGCCCGGAGCCCCTCGAGGTCGCCTGGAATTGAAGGAAAAACCATAAGTGCCTAAGTACCAGGCCATCCATAACACGCTTGATAACGGACATTCTTCACCAATTTCTAGAAATACGCTTTGAATGTTACAACGTAAATAGTATAAGTTCTGTCAAAAGGTTTAACATTATTGGAAAAATAAAATATTGGTAATATAGAAACATGAAGCCATTAGGTTTTTATCATAGTTAATTGCACGTTTTAGCAGTAGCCGTTAACATATTATTAATTAATAAACGCAATGATTGTTCATTGTAAAATTAGCCATCTTAATAACTATTAATATTAATAATAACAACTACAAATTGTATATCAAAATATCCAGGTATATATGATAAATTTGTTTTTAAATCTTTAAATTCCACCAAAGGCTACCCTCGAAAGAACCGTAACAGCCATGTCAAGGATCAAGAGTGCTAACTGCCGAAAAAGTATATAAAGGATGTTAAATGTACAAATAACTGAAAAGTTTCCACTGCTCAGAAAAATAAATGAATTTCCCCATCAATCAGCTATTCAAAACCGAAATATACAACCTATCACTCATCAACCCTTCCTACAACACCACTACAGCTCAATCACAGTAATCTAAAGCAACTAGTTGAAAAGAAAAATTATTAAACAACATAAAGGCATTTAGAAACTTAAAACTAAGGTATACTCATCAGCGTTCCTTAGGTTCTATAGAATGGATTGCACTAAAGTTTAACGTGCACACACAAACTCTGTTTTTGCACTAAAAACTCTAAACTAACTCAAAGGGATTGATCCTTTTAAGTCTTCTTTCTAACCCAGTATTGTCAAGGAGCTGAATAGCCTCGACATTGAAATGGTGATGAAATCTTTCTTCATGACTCTTGGCTAATTTCTTGATGGTCTAGTCAACACTGTCTATTTCCAGATCCCTATGGAGGTCACTATTGCGAATGTACCACGGGCCATCTACTATGTTCCTCAGTGCTTTGTTTTGAAATCTTTGGATGATTGCTAAGTTGCTTGCTTTGGTGCATCCCCATAGTTGGATACCATAGGTCCATACAGGCTTAAGTATCTGCTTATAAAGCATAAACTTATTATGTAGAGACATAGTGGAGTTTCTTCCAATTAGCCAGTACATTTTTCTATATTTCAGTACAAGTTCTTCTCTTTTCTTTTTAACATGCACTTTCCATCTTAGTTTGGCATCTAAGGTAATACCTAAGTATTTTGCTGTATTTGAATATAGAATCAGGTTATTGTTTATTCTGACTGGAATATGATCTATTCTTTTGTTTGTAAAGTTAATGTGAAGTTATTTAGTTTCATTAAGTTTAATTTTCCATCTCTTCGTCCAGTCATAGATATGGTGGACAGCAGTTTGGGTTTGGGTTGATTCTTCATTGCTTTTTCCTACTGTTAGAATAGCAGTGTCATCGGCGAAGGTGACTATGGTATTGTTTTCTAACTCTGGAATATCACATGTATACAGTAAGTATAGGATAGGTCCTAGGACACTTCCTTGTGGTACTCCAGCCTTAATTTCTTTAAGATCGGAAGTTGACAAAATGATGAAAAGAATCTACAACGTGATGGACCTGCTTATCACTATGATCTTCAAAAGAAGTTTATGAATAATCAGGAATTAAATTTGCAATCTGGAATACCAATGGCGTGACCAGACCTTTAGTGCTGTCTAGCTTTTAACTAGTAAATAGTTTGGTCATTTAATGACGTAACATTCAAAAGATGACATGCCACCTAATCCTTTAACATAGCTAATTGCCTTGGCTTGCTAACAATTTTTTAACAGCATCTAATACTCCTTCTTCTGATTAAAAATATTTAGCGAACGTTTGAATCGCTGCGTAACCAATATAAAACAAATGTTACCGTCAAAAGTCTACTGAATTTTTCCACTGTGAAATGTGGGTAACAGTTTTAGGAATTCTCGGATACAGACAAAACGGTCCCTTATTTAGCCCATAGCAATGCAAACAGCTCTGCTCGACGTTAACCTTAATATCATGGTGACATATTCTGTATACTTTCATGAATTTACATCGGTCGGTGGCACAGAGGGGTCACCAATGTGAAATATGCGAGTGCGTGTTCTTTATTGTAGTGCTTCCATCTCTCGACGTTAACGCCGTCCATTACTGAAACCGTTACGCAAAAGGAAATGACAGAGAATTTAGCTGTAAATCTATTCCGGCTTCGTACCGGCATGAAGCTCTTTAAGTGCAATTGGACTCACAAAATGATGGTTCGGGGCCTAGATAAATTCAACGGTTGCGTACGGATGTTTAAAAACTGAATTTATTTTTTTTTTAATTAAAAAAGAGTTGTAGTTATTAATTAATCTTCAGTTTCTCGGTAAAGCCACAGTCAGGAACTGCAGTCATGACAAGACCAAAGTAACTAATAGTTTCGGGGATCAAAAGTACAAAAATCGATATAGAAATTGCAAAAAAATGATGCAATATGAATAGGATATATTAAGGAATGTATCTGTTCAGAAAAATAATGTAAACATTAAGCGCTCTTAAAGAAAACAAAACAAGATAAAATATTACCGTATTATTTTTTGCCAGTTTCTTTACCTCATCCCTTTGCCTCTAATTTATCTGACATTTTTCTTGTGCTTTCATTCGTGTAAGATATACAAACCAATTATTTTTTAATATCCCTTACTATTAGCTGTATTTCCAATTCCTGCAGTAAAAAAAAAGTATTAGACCAGGGCCAATCATTTTTGTAACAAAAAAAAGCAGTATGTCGGAAAATTTAGAGTAAATTATAAGTAAATTAAAAAAATAAATTAGACAAACTAAAGGTTCCGGAAGTGGGGTGGGGTAGCTAAATATATAACTTGAAGGTTGGATATTGGTTTTTTAAGATTTGTGGCTGAAATATGCATCCTACCGAAAAAAGTATAATGTGAGAGTTGAAGATAATTAAAAAATGCAAAACTTAAGAATTGCGAATTTTCATGGAATTCGATTATTGTTCAAACAATGTTTTCGATAATTTCAGAACCATTAACAGTTAATTGACATTATATTACATGAAAATTAATCTTTTTCATCAATTTCAATGCTTATTTGCAATAAAAAATAAAAAAATTGTCTAGATTGAAAAATCGATTATGAAATGGTCGTTTTTTTGGTTTTCTGCATTTTTCACGATATTTTTCATTACGAATAATATATTTTTTTCATACCATCTTAAAGTTGAGGTTTCAACGAAGAAAATGAGCACTGATAGAGTAAAAAAATTGAAAATTTATTAGTGAACTTCTTTGATTGAAAATTAGGGTTCTTTTTAATTTAAATTCGTATAAAATCGAAAAATAAATATTTTGCTTTGAAAAAATTACAGCTTATTTAAAACACAATTCCAATATGGGCTTTAACCCAAATAAAAGAAATATTAACGTTTTTAGTGAACTTTTCATAAACCTTTCTTTTGATTTTAAAAATAAGTGAATTTAGATTGTAGTTAGGCAGTTTAACATTCTCTAAGGATTTTAACACAGAAAGAGAGTCTGAGATAATCGCTACATTCTTAAATTCAGATTGACAGATAAAAGACAAAGCCTCTAGGATAGCCGTAGCTTCCGCAGAACAAATTGAGGAATTGCTTGTTGTTTAATTTTCAAACAATTAAACAGATAAACTCATTCAACCGGCAACGCCGCACCAAAATACATTTGCAAACAGCATTCAAACCAGGAAGCGGCATCGTCAAAAAATAAGTTTTTTTACTCTATTTCACAATAAATATCACGCCATAAGCTAAGACGCAATTCTAACCGTTTCGTCTAGACAATATAAAAAACCCACGCTAACGAACTTTCTAGAACAATTGTGCGAGCCGGGGAAGGGATAAATTTGAAACCAAAAAACTTCGCCGAGCTTAACTCAGTGTGTCTCTAGCTGCGAATCAGGCTAGGACCCTCGAGTGTCTATTCATCAATCATGCAGAACACACGCAAAAAATATTTTCTGACTGATGCGGTCTTTTTAGTTTTTTTTACCTATGTGCTAGTGTTTGTTAAGCACATATGGTACTTATAATACTTTGTTCATTGATTACCAGTTAATGTAATCCTTTGTTACGTTGTTGTTTATTTATTTATTTATTTAACTTAAAATAAATCGTTAAATAAAAGTGTTAGTTGTTTTTGTCCATGGAGTGGGGAAGACAAAGAAATACAGTCCACTTAGAATACCACGATGCAGTTTAAAAAGGCGGTAACACATTGTTGGCCGTCCTGGGAAACTGGCACAACATAGGGTTTATTCCAGAACCCTCATCATGGTCCATTCGAACCGGATCGAAATTAGCAAAACTTCGTTACTTCTCCAGGACCTCATCATGGTCCAATTGACCCGTATTTAAACCAGACAAAAAACTTCTTCAACTCTCCAGGAATAGTTCCAGAGATTTTCCTCCAGGTTCCTGAGCGATTCCAGAGATACTTTCCATGATCCTGAGCGATCCAGTTCGTCTTCTTCAACTTCATCAGTAGGCCTATAGTGGCTTAAAAACTTCAAGCAACCTTCAAACCTTCAAGCAAATCTTCACAGCAAGAAATTGTAAAGGTATTTTTTGTAAAACTCATTTAAACTCGTTGTAACCACTTAAAAGCGGTCCGATAACAATCGTAGGCTAGTGGTAAATTAATGCACACATTTTTCGTTATATTTACGTATAAAAAACTTTCATTGTATTTCAAATCTACCAAATTCTACGGTGCATGCGCTAACAAGCCGGCCGTAGATATTTATTTACTTACTTCACTGTGAACTTTCAAACATTTATAAAAAACATATTTTACGGTGCATGCGCTAAAAACCGGCCGTAGATATTTATTTACTTACTCCACTGTAAACTATCAAACATTTATAAAAAAGAAAACATATAAAACATTTGTCGCATTTTATACATTTTTTTTCTGTAGGAATTTGTATTTATATAATTGTCGCATATTTTTAACCAATAATACATTGCATCTACTTGTATTTACGTATTTTTATCGTACATATTTTGTGTTCTAACAATTCAAAAATGAACTCAATTTTCATATATACAAACATTTCTCTGTCAAAAATTGAAAAATTGTTCTCGCTACCAAATCTCGTCGCTATCAGTCAGAAAATTTGCACTCGTATTTTTACATTTCGTGTAAACAGCACGAAAATTTATTAAAAAATAACTAGGCTTTTAAAACGCCACCTTTCCAAGTTAAAAATCAACAATTCAACTCGTTCACTATACAAACACAATTTTAAAAAAACTCGTATCGTTCGTAATTAAAACAAATTTTCGTACAAGAAAATCGCACTAATAATCAAATCGCACTTATTCTTAACTTACAATCTTCATTTGCCGACGGCAAAAAATAATTCTCGCATTTCGCAAATAGCTTCGCAACAAATAATTAAAACACTTCAAACTCGACTAATAAAAACATTCGCTATTTTTACAATCAAACTTTATTCTTAAAATTCACTTTCGTTACAAATACAAAACAACAGCTGATCGTTGTTTCGAGATCTAATATCTCACTTAATAAATAAAAATCATTTTTTAACTTACAACTCAATACTATAAAAACATTTTACTATTTTTCCATTTTTTATACAAGGTGTTCTTCAAAAATAAGACACCTCCCTTTTATTCTAGAAACTAGCGCCGCATCAGAGGTACAAAAGGGCTGCATACCCTTATATTTTTATTCTCGTTCATAGGGAAAATTATCCCTTAGCAACAGGCTCTCCATAGCCAAACAATTTTCAATCTATCGTTCATTGCACATACTTTTCTATTTTTTCGTTTTGCACTCAAGAAGAAGTTCTTTATTTAAAGACTTCTTGTATTTCGTTCATTTTCGCATTTTCAATCTAAAGGGAAGTCCTTCATTTTATAGCAAGGCTCCTGTACTATTTTTATTCGCATTCGTTCGCATCATTTTTCTATAGGGTGATCTACTAAACGATTATACCCTCTTCTAGCAAACATATTTCAATTTTCGTTGACAATTTTATACTTTTTTCTTTAGGGTGATCTACTAAAAGATTATACCTTCTCTTGCAAATATATTTTGATTTTTCTCTAACAACAAACATTCAAATTTCTAGCAATTCTACTTTTCATTTTCGCACAAGATGTTCTATATGGTTAGACATCTCCCTTTGGCACCTTACTAGGTCCAAGGGGTTGTATGGGGGAAACTACCCTCAGGGATATTGGATGCCCAGACTCTATGACAAACATAAGATGATCTCTATGGTGAGACATCTCCCTTTGGTATCTTTCAGATCTAAGGGGTTGTATGGGGAAACTACCCCCAGGGATATTGGATGCCCAGACTCTGTCAATCAACAATGCCAGGTGATCTCTATGGTGAGACACCTCCCTTTGGTGCCAAAATAGGTCCAAGGGGTTGTAAACGGGATACTAAAATGCCCAGTTATGTATCGTCTTAAAATTCATTTGCGAGGAAAGTTATTTTGGGCTGAGGTAGTAGTTATAGAGAGAGGGCTAAGGGGTTGATCTGGGATACCTCTGCTAGCAGATCTGAGAAAAAGCCAACGCCTGGAGTTGCAATTTTCGCAAATTATGTTAACAAAAAACTCTTGTCAACTGTATAGGGAAACTACCCTCTTTAACAAATAAAAACTTTAAAAATGTCCTTCTAATAAGGCTCTATTTTCAGGATTACTTATCCATTTATCACACTTTTTCATGTATTCAACTTTCAGGGAAAACTACCCTCAAACAATTATTTTTATTATAAACATTCTTTGACATTTCTACTTTACTTTGTACCAAAAATCCTCTGATGTGGCCAAAAAAAGGTGTTCGTACATTCATTTCAATTATTGTACTGGAAAAAACATTCCACAACAAAAAACTATTCGTTAAATCAAACCTTTCTACTCTTATACATACAAGGGATCAATAACCCATCATTTAAAAAACCAAACAAAAATCAATCAAATAAACTACATAAATAAATCTTAAAAACAAAATAAAACGCTCAAACGCATTCATTTTAATTTTCACAAGGCATTTCATTTTATAGCAAATACCTTAAACAAGCAGTGATGCAATTTCTATTTTTCTTTTTTTTCTCATTTCATACAGGGTGAGCATATACCCTTAGGATTTATATCCATCATTTAAACATTTTCACACAGGGTGATCTCATCCAAAGATTATACCCTAGGGACATTTCGTGTCCAGATATTCTGACAATTCTTTTTATACAGGGTGATTCCCACAAGCGGAAAATATTCCCAAATATTTTAAACTTTTTCATTTTTTCTACTTTCATACAGGGTGATCGTATACCCTTGGGATTTCTTTTCGCCCATTTTGTTATTGTAGGCTGAGGCAGTCGTTATAAAGAGAGGGCTAAGGAATTGATCTGGGATATTCCTGCTAGCAGATCTGGGAAAGCCAACGCCTATAGTCGCAATTTTTGTATTTTTCGTTCACATTTTCATTTCGATTCATAACAGTGATCTTCATTAAGTCTCTTGTTACACATTTACTTGTTCATTCATACAGGGTGATTATACCCTAGGGACATTTCGTGCCCATATTCGCTGTCAATTTTCAGATGATCTCTATGGTGAGACATCTCCCGTTGGTACCATACTAGGTCTAAGGGGTTGTATATTCTCTGGCAAATTCTCTACTTCTACAGGGTGATTCCATTAAGCGGAAAATATTCCCAAAAAACTTTTAAACTTTTTTCATTCATACAGGGTGAGCAAATACCCTTAGGATTTCATATCCATCATTCAAATATTTTAAACATTTTCATACAGGGTGATCTCATCCAAAGATTATACCCCAGGGACATTTCGTGCCCAGATTCGCTGACAATTCTAAACCTTTACAGGGTGATTCCTTCAAGCGGAAAATATTCCCAAATATTTTAAACTTTTTCATTCATACAGGGTGAGCAAATACCCTCAGGATTTTATATCCATCATTCAAAAACTTTTAAACTTTTTTCATTCATACAGGGTGACCAAATACCCTTAGGATTTCATATCCATCATTCTAACATTCTAAACCTTTTCATACAGGGTGATCTCATCCAAAGATTATACCCTAGGGACATTTCGTGTCCAGATACTCTGACAATTCTTTTTATACAGGGTGATTCCCACAAGCGGAAAATATTCCCAAATATTTTAAACTTTTTTCTTTCATACAGGGTGAGCAAATACCCTTAGGATTTCATATCCATCATCCAAATATTTTAAACATTTTCATATAGGGTGAGTCCATCAAGCGGAAAATATTCCCATATTTAATTATAAACATTTCTTAAAACATTCATACAATTCTACTTTCAAACAGGGTGATCGTATACCCTTGGGATCTTTTTGCCCATTTTCGTTCAAACATTCATGTACTGTTATTGTAGGCTGAGGTAGTCGTTATAGAGAGAGGGCTAAGGAATTGATCTGGGATATTCCTGCTAGCAGATCTGGGAAAGCCAACGCCTATAGTTGCAATTTTTGCAAATGTTGCTAAGATTTTGGCATGTTTTGTTTTTTAATTCCAAATAAGGAACATGGCTCGGTGATGCCTAATCACAAATCGTTTGTACAAATCATATTTTTTAAACCTATGCGCCCACAAGCGGCCAGGATTCAAATATCCAGCTTTTTAAAAAAAAAAACTTATGCGCTCACAAGCGGCCAGGATTCAAATATCCAGCTTTTAAAAAAAAAAAAAAAACTTATGCACCTACAAGCGGCCAGGATTCAAATATCCAGCTTTTTAAAAAAAAAAAAAAAAAAACTTATGCACCCACAAGCGGCCAAGATTCAAATATCCAGCTTTTTAAAAAAAAAAAAAACTTATGCGCCCACAAGCGGCCAGGATTCAAATATCCAGCTTTTAAAAAACTATGCGCCCACAAGCGGCCAGGATCCAAATATCCAAATATTTTAAAACCTTTTACATTTTTTGAACTTATTTCAATTAGACTCATTCTAAAACTACAGGGTGATGACCCAACTTACTAAAAAAATTTTTTTTAGAGAACTTTCAACATCATTGCTTCGCTATACTCCGCCTCTTTTCGCGGGGAGAGAATGTTTAATTTTCAAACAATTAAACAGATAAACTCATTCAACCGGCAATGCCGCACCAAAATACATTTGCGAACAGCATTCAAACCAGGAAGCTTTTTTACTCTATTTCACAATAAATATCACGCCATAAGCTAAGACGCAATTCTAACCGTTTCGTCTAGACAATATAAAAAACCCACGCTAACGGTCTTTTTAGTTTTTTTTTACCTATGTGCTAGTGTTTGTTAAGCACATATGGTACTTATAATACTTTGTTCATTGATTACCAGTTAATGTAATCCTTTGTTACGTTGTTGTTTATTTATTTATTTATTTAACTTAAAACAAATCGTTAAATAAAAGTGTTAGTTGTTTTTGTCCATGGAGTGGGGAAGACAAAGAATACCACGATGCAGTTTAAAAAGGCGGTAACACATTGTTGGCCGTCCTGGGAAACTGGCACAACATAGGGTTTATTCCAGAACCCTCAACACTTGTTAACTTAAAAAGTTCTTTAACCTCAATTTCGGGAATAAAATATGCACAACCGGTGCCTACTGACGATTTAGAACCACCAGTATAAACAAAGGTAGAGAGCAAAATATTTAAAGAAATTTGTGGATTGTCAAGGAAGGTACTTTAATGCCAGTCAAAGAAGTTTTTTTATTTTTTAATTATCTTGTCAAATAAGCGAAATATTGGCTGCATACGATAACTTGGGACACATTTGAATCTGATGTAGCATTTTTTTTAATCAAATAATTTTTCAAAATAAATAAAGCCTAATTCAACAAGTGTCGAAACAGTTACACTCAATCATCTCTTCAACTAAACGAACAAACACTGCGGTGAAATGATTTGCAAACCAAACAATCTTTTCGTAATAGGTAAACAAACAAATTAGTGGAACAAATCAACGACTGGAAACAAACTATCAGAGCGAAAAAGCGAAGAAAAACAAAAAACGTTCCTTGAAACAATTCTCCCCGAAACAACTCCTGCATAAAAAGACCGACGAAAAAGGAGGTTAGTAAAGTATCCGAACAGAGTCGGTCGCTCCAAATTAAGGACTTAGGGGTCTTAAATATGGAAATTGTCTTCTAGAAATTACGAAAAGGTCGATTAATGGAAACTTTCATAAAAGCGATTCTTTAACAAAAACCAAAGAAAACTTTGTGATCTAGAAAAAGCGACAAGTCTCTTATGAAAATGAATTTAAAAAAATATTAACACATTTAATTCAATAATTGACAGATAGAGCAAAACAACACAAAGAAAAAGCCAATAAAATGCTGTTTCAGTATTATTTTTTTAATAATTTTAATAGCTTTGGTCAATTATTCTGTACCTTACTGCGAAAAAATCATATTATGTAATGTTTTTCGATAATACAAATCATTATTAAAGTGTAAACTGTTGTTAATTTACTATTTTATTTATAAAAAAAAACAATTTTAAATTCGGTATTTAGAAATAAAATATCCTGCTTTTACATTATTTGTAGTAGTGTCTGTAAATATAGAAGCGCTATTTCATGTGTCATTATCACTCTAGAGTTTAAAGGCTCGGCCACACTGAAAGCGGTCAGTCGCGGCGAGAGGCGAGCGGCGGCAGCGGTCGTCTTAGCGGTCTGCCACATCGGACACGCGTTACCTATATCTGCGATCCTGCCTGTCAATTCTTCTAGAGAGAGGTGCTTTTTCATATTAATTTGCAAAAAATAAAGGAAAAAAATAATGTTGAGTTTTAAAGATGCTCTATACAACTCGCACAATTGTGTTTTAATCCCTATAGTGTCATAGCCTCATCTTTGTTGCACGTTTGAAGAAGGCTGTGGTGTTTACTCTCTCTGATACACTGCTCGCTTTATTCGCTCCACAGCATCCTAGCAGTTGCAATGCCAAGAGATGCGATGCGCCGATTCAATTTCCTTCGGTTTTAAAAAAGTACACAACCCAAACTAAACGTCGTATGAAAAAAAAGTGTTAAAGTAAAAAAGTTTCCTTGCTCTATTGGCAACATTTTTCTCGCTTATACTGGTTAACTATCTCTAAAGATAAAAAAGTTTTCTCGACTCACCATTTTACTCTGCAAGATGACGATATTTTGTGTATTCTAGCCAAAAAAAATTACGTAGCTTTTATGAGACGTCCTATATTTTTTATTGTTAGGAAACTAGGTCAGGAAAGTACTGAAAAATATCATATCCAAAATTCATAACGATCGGACATCGGACATCATTTAACATTTAACGCACTTGTTAGCAATAAATATTATTTTAAAGAAAATTTTCAGTTTTTTCAAAAATATCATGGTTTGGCACATTTCACAATTCCGGATCAAAGGGCGAACAAAAAATTCGAATCCGGCAGGTCATTTTACATAGGATTTCATGTTTTTTAGTTGGATGTTCGCGAGTTGTATAGAGGTGGTCGAATTCAGCACCTCAGATTCCCGACTATCTTTAAAACATTCTTATAATGTTCATGTGAGCTGCGAAACAACAAACAAAATTTTTTAATTCTGTCCAAGCAAATCGTTGGTGCGACAATGACGGGATTGAGTCGGTAGAGCGCTTTCTGTGTGACAGGGATGATGGAATATTGCATCATACAATCATACAGCCTGGTTCAAATATCGCTGCCCGCCGCGACAGACCGATTTCCGTGTGGCCGAGCATTTAAGGTTTGAGATTTGTGGTATTAATTTACAATTCGTTATTTTAAATAGTTGTTGCATTTTTTGCTGAGATTCAAGAACCGTCCCTGCAAACGAAGAAGCAAAGAGAGGAAAGGGGCGGGTAACCTAATTGTTTTGATCCCGTTTTCTCGTTAACCGGGAGCATATTTTGCCGGACATTGCGATGAACCCAAGCGGAAAATTGGCTCGTATCGGGGCCAGGTGAAATGCCAGCCCGTTCGCCTTAATCATTTTTCTCTAAAATGGCGCGAGTTTTTGAATTATTCATGAAATCGAAAGCGAATTAACTGGATGCAAATCCTTTTGAATTCGTTTGTTTACTCATTCATTGCGGGCCCTTTCAAGGATAATTGGCTAAATAGGGAATTTGCTAGTGATACTCTTGGTCGTGGAAAAAGCTTCCGAAAGTCGTAAATCCTTCTAAGTACGGTGAGAAAAAACGAGTACAAATTATTTAACAAATGAGTTTATGGTACCTTTCTTAGATAAAATATACCAATTTAAGTTTTAAAGGTTTTCAATGACAAATTCCACGAATAAAGAAAAAAATCCTTGTTTAAAACATAGAACCTCGTTAAATTAATAGATAAACATCGTCGCGTATGAAGAATATACCTTGTAACAGTCGACAATTACATGATACGAATCCTACAAATCTACTAGTAGTTGCCGCTAAATTTACCTAAATAATATTAAAATAAATAAAAATAGCGTGGCTGGCTTTACATTTGATTGACCTAAATTAGACAGGATCGTGGGAAGCGACACGCTAGAGACATTAATATTGGACTGAATCAAGTGGAATGGTATGGGTCATAAGAAATAGCACTTGACTTGACACTAGATAAGAGACTGGATTAGAACAAAATATAAAACATACTCTCAGGACAAAGGCACTGTAAGACATTCCGCGAAGGACCGTGCCAATAAAATAACAACTAAGGTGATATATCTGAACAGAACTCAGCTAAGAATCATTACCGAGTGTATAACTAGATGTAGCTGAATGAAATGAGTATGCAATAAGGATTCAGAGATAGCCAAAGAGTTACTATGCAATTGCAAGGCCACAGGAGAGAGACACCGTTTGAGCAACCACATAGTGAACCAAAAAAATATAGTACAAGTTTGTACAAGTCACATAGGTACTCAATAGGTGCTACGAAAAAAAAATACACGAAGCCAATCTGCACTTCATGTAAGTCAAAAGGTCCCATAAGATTAGTATATTTGATTTAAGAATGCAAGGAATTTTAAGTTAGATAATATCTTATACTTTACTGTAAAGTATGTTGCCTAATATAAAAGGATTCAAAGCACTTTATAAATCTATATAGAGATTTAAAAATAACGAGTGCAACCTGGAGTAGTTCTGATATATAGACATTACAATCTAGCATAAACAAAGATCTAGTAACTATCAAGTCCTGGTCTGACTCGAATGGGCTTTGTTTCAACACCAGTAAAACGTAGCAATGTCTTACAGAGGTACTTTACAGCCTGTAACTCTAAGCAATAATCCGATTCTAACGGTGAACTCAATTAAGTTTTTAGGACTTTATATAGACACATTCCTAAAATAGTCCACTCATATTGATACCTTGGCAAAAAAATTATCTTCTGCATGTTCTGCCATTAAAATTGTTTCTAAAGAGCTAAAAGCACATTCAAAAGTTATCGGAAAGACCAACTCGTAGATATCCTACAAGAAATTTAGATACTGATGTTTACTTAACTATTCCCACCTCTGACCTAATAATTCTATTACCTACAATGCCAAAAAATTGTATAATAACCTCCCGATACAGTTAAAATCTATAAATTCATATGATAAGTTCAGAAGATAGATCGACTAGGGCTTTTCTTCAAGAAAGACCATCTTACACAGTGGCAGTATTCCATCACGTACCTTAGACTTTTGGGTTGCAGCATATAGAAGCAATAATTAAATTATGATAAATTGGAAATTTTAATTTAAACTTTAAGTTATAGTGACGGATATTGCATATCCAATGCAATTGTTATTCATATATTGTTTGTGTTTTGTTTTGTTTTGTCTAGTAAATTATTTTTATTGATTAGTTTTAAACTCGCTTTGTCTATAATTTTTTTTTTTTTTTTTTAGTTTATTATTTATTTTCTTTTGGTATATATTACATTTTTCTAGGACATTTCATTTTCCTAAATCCCTGCTATAGGAGTTTTCCTCCTTTTCAAGGTGAAAATTTTTTTAATTTTTGTTTGACAATAAAGCATATTCTCTCTCTGTTAACATTTGTTAAAAGAAACTCCCACAAGGTGTATTTCTAACATTTTGCTAACCTCAGTGAAGGGATATTTTTGATTAAAAAAGCAAATATTATAGAAATTGATAAATACAAAAATTCTGTTCTTTTCTGTCTCTAGCATTTATATTTTAAACACAATAGAGTTAATGAACCCCCACTCTGCACACAATTTAGATCTTATAAATAATTTTTGTTTGAGTGATGCTAAAATAAAAGAAGGAATATTCGTTGTTTCTCATATTATAAAATTACTTTCAGACCAACAGTTTTGTTGAAAATTGAAGCCGAACGAAGAACGTGAAATGCATTTCACAATGTCTTGGTAATAACAGAGCCAAAGACTGTAAAAGAATTGTCAAAAATCTGATATGTTTCAAGAAAATGAAATGCAATATTTTTCTAAAACTACATTTTCTATATTTCCACATGATTTATTATTATGACGAACACCGTGAAGTAAAAGAAAAAGTATTGTAAATTTAAAAATTTAACACCCAACAAATATTTAAAAAATTATAGAACACACAGGATGTTTCATTGGGAAATACAGCACATTTATTTGATCTAACGGTCTTTTATAACCGAGGAACAGGGAATATTTGATATACAAATTTTCCTTCCATAAAATTAAATTAAAATAATATAGATGGGGAAAGAAAGACTTTTTTCTGAGTGATTTATTCACAAAAACAAATATTTACAAAAAAATCTTATTTCCACTCAAATAATAAATGCAATTCTTTTTTCGATTCGCATTATTTAATGCGAAACAATCCTTTTCGATTTTCCTTTGATTGGTATTTTTCTCAATTGTATTCGAGAAAATTGATTTTAAACCCGGAAAGCAATAAATCCGGCAAATATACCGAACCGTTTGGAATACTAAATCATGAATCTCATAATCCATTGTTATTCTGGAGAATATTCATAGAAGGGCGTTATTCTACGTAGCACACGACATGGCGACAGTTGCAAATGTGCCTGTAATTAATCACCTATTTCGAATAATGAATTGATACATTGGACCAACTTCAGCGGCGCAACACTCTCACCAATGTTTGTTTATCGAGGTTTATTTAATAGCCGCGTACTATCACGTTTTTCAGAGCAATTTTATAATTAATCACTTTGAGCTATAGCCAAATTTTTAGGTATAATATATACACAAACGACATACCAATCTTCATACCTTCGTATGTATAATTTAGACGCGTCGTTAATCTTCATATTCCAATATTTTCATTAACGTCCTCTTCTCCGTAATATGTTCTTTTTTATCTGTCTTTATTCAAGCGGTGCTGCATATGTATGAACCAAATCAAGTCCTGCTGAAATAATATTGCCTTCCAGGGCAATTATCAGTGTTCAAACTTGTGATCCGCAAAATAATAAAAGAAACTGTATTGTATCACTATAGTTACTAGTGCACCACAAAAACCACGAGCAAAAGTGTGGCAAATATTTTCGATAAATGGTTGAGAACTAAAATATATTGGGTAAACAGACCAATTATTGGCAATTTAAGGTTGGCGTACGGCTTAAAAGAAGATTAATGTATTGTTAATTCAGAATCAGAGCCAATGTGCTCTTAGTTGAATATAATAACCTTCACAGAGTGTGAAACAAATTAAAAAAATCGGATGTGGCCATGCACATGACTTTACCATACTTTAACGGCACTACGGGCTCATAATCTAATTACTCGTACATGTTTAAGGCAGGCCATGCCTGGCAAGAGCGTACAATTGTCTCCATGAAACAAAACGCTTCTACCGCGATTGCGCTATTATGCAACTATGTTATTCAATATTTTATTTTTAACTCGCTTATAATACAAAATCTGAAAAAAGTTTTTAAACAAAATTTAAAGTAAATTTAATTTAAAATAAATTTTTTCTCTTAATATTTTTACATAAACTTAATAGAAACGATAATAATTGCGAAAATCTGAAAATTCTCAATAGTAAACCCCCACTTCCGGTTGTCCGATTTTGCCCAAAATCTAATCAGCTCATTAGCATGTTGTAAAAATGCTAAATATAAAATTTGGTTAGGAAATTCCGATCGCAGTTGGAGTTAGAGCGCACACAAATTTTTCCGGACTACATACTACATACTACATACTACATACTACATACTTATGGGGTCTCGAAACATGTAAATCCACTGAAAGCTCAACTTTTTTCTTGCGATTACAATACTTTACCTATGGTAAAGTAAAAACGAAAATCGTTGCTTAATTATTGTCATATTAACGAATTAAGTGAAGTAGGTCTAATTCCCAATCATTGGCACCTTCGGCCCTATTATTGGCATATCAGTCATTGGTACCCTTTTTCTCATACAAAAGATAGATAAAAATCAAAGTACGCTTGAAGGAACACACACGTTGCCTCAATACTAATACCTCGGGCTTCTCACATTTCGCTTCACATCTCTTAGATACTGGACATGATTTCGATTCGAATACTGGTTTCAAGCTATTACTTACATGCTGTTTCTAATAGATTCTTATTGGATAATTTCGAGAACTTGTAAATTTTAAAAAACATCAAATCACACCCCACGTGCGCTGCAATGCACAAATTAATTTCATTAGTACCCCTACTTTTTCAGCACTTATTTAATGTTACCTATTACATTGTCAAGTCGATACTACTCCCCACTTTTCTCCCATTTTTCCACTTTTAAACTAACCCATCTTCTTTTCCTTCTTGTAACTAAAATATCACAATTTTCTTTTTATTGCCTGTTCGATCAATCACAATATCGGGTATTAATTAATTTTTCCATTCAATGTTTTTCTAAATAATTGTGTATATTTTTGATTAGAATATTAATTAAAAATTAAAAAAATTTAGTAAGTTCCGCCATCTACCGGTATTTCAACAAACCTTATTTGTCTGAATATTTATTACAGATAACTCTAGTTCTACAGTTTGTGTTCAAAATTTAAACTAGTCACTATCTTTTTCTTTTATTATGGAAAAAATATCTTCTGATAAAAATTTCAATCATTTGTTCCTAGCTTTTGTATCTCAAATGTCTGTTTTCGAGTTTAATTGTTTTTAATGTCTATTTAATATTTTTGACTGCTGGAACATAATTAAGTTCAATTTGTGTTTTTATTCAAAATAATTTTCGTCAATAAGTATCGTCCTAATCACAATTTTTAAATGTTAACACAGTGACCTGTATCGTGTTTTTTGTGAAAATCCTGACGGTAATCCTTCATGGATACTAACTAACTAACTTTGATTTTATTTTATTTTTCAAACTTAATTGCTGTTTTGACAATTAATTTTTTAACCCCATAACTTTTCCATCTAGGTGTGCCTGATGATGACATAATATTGTCGAAACCGGTCGCCAATAAATAACTTTGTGAGATATAAAGGACTTTTCATCCCCCTTTCTCTTCATTACCTACCACTCATATATGGCTGCCCCTAACTTAAATTTTATTACAATCGTAATGTTTTCCCTCCAATAACCTCTCTTTATTTCGTAATAAACTTAGTAAATCAAATATATCCTAATAAAATAACTTAAAGTTTGGACATATGTTCATTGGACCATCAACACAATAACCTGTTTCTTATGGTTTACATAAAAACTTGCCGTTTTCAGCTAGACAGGTGTAAAATAAAGTATGCAACTCAAGTTCAAAAAATGTACTGAATAAACAGAGTTGCCAGTTTTACTCTAACGTTCATATTGCAAAGAAACGTGTGCCTAGAATCTGTTAATTTCAATTATTTTTGTCTAGGTCCCAATATTAGGACGGGTGACAACCATTGGTCAGTTTACCCTTTATACTAGGAAGCTTTCCTACAAATACAGGCAACCTAACTTCATATTTATTGAAGTATAAAAATAATCCTATCATGTCCTTGTATGGTTGGAAGCCCGCTATATATGAAAAGAGTATTTTCTCTAGTGTACTTCAGTGTACAGGTAAACAAATTGTCTACTAGAGCGGAAGTTTGAGAAGAAAAGATATTAACAAACCTTACATAATTCCAGCACAATCCGAAGTCTGGAATAATCCTTCTTTCGGGCCGCATATCCGCTCGCGATTTATAGGACTCGCTGCTTTCCGGGCGATTTTCTTTGCTCGAACTGAGCACGTGGTGGAAATTAGTCAAGTTAGGTCGGCATTTGGGAATAATGGCTGCGACGACTGTCATACAGAATCGCATAAATAAGTAAATAGACGGCGGATGGAGTTACAGGGCGTCGGGAGTTGGTAATGCGCGGCCGAATTATGGCGCGGAAGGTTTCTGTCGACGACTGAGAAATGACGAACGGCACAAAAACAGGGTCGGAACTGAATAAATTAAATGTCAATATGCGAGAACGAGATAAACAAAGGAAATATTCTATTTGTTTATATGAAAACGAACGCTTTCAAATTAGAATCAGTGAAGATGTGACATAAGAAAATATGGGTTGCGGAACCACATTTTGTTCATGATTATTTTTTTACTTTTCTGACTTTCTGTGTTATATGTATTTTTGGTAATATTCTATTATTTAGCTATAATGAATTTTTTTTTATAATTTTCTGTTATTCTTCTATCTATCAGTCTGTTTTCTACACATCTGTATTCGTGTGAACAAAATTGCTCGCTCACAGTTGGTCGCCCACAGTTGCTCGCCCACAATTGATCGCCCATAGTTGCTCGTCTATAGTTGCTTGCCCACAATTGCTCACCACACAATGTTTTAGTTCTATTTTACATGAATACAGATACAGATATTCAGGGAGACACAATCTGCCCAGGCTGGATTAAAGATCAACACATCTAAAACCCAATTTATGACAAACCTGGTAACTTACCAAAACATTGAAGTAGATGGAAAGATTATCGAAAAAGTAACATCCTACAAATCCCTAGGACATGAGATAAGAATTGGTCGCGACAACCAAACATGTGATATTACCCGACGAATTATCTTAGCGTGGGTGACCCATGGAAAACTGCGTTACGTATTTAAATCAGACGTTCCAACCTGCCTTAAAAGAAAAGTGTTTAATCAATGTGTACGCCCTGTCATGACTTATGGCGCAGAAACCCTTACTCTCACCAAAAAAGTAACTGAGAGACTTCGAAATGCTGAACGCGCTATGGAGCGCTCTATGCTAGGTTTGACCTTGAGAGACAAGGTAACGAACAATGTAATTAGACAAAGAACTAAAGTCACAGATGTAGTGGAAAGAATTACAAATCTCAAATGGAGATGGGCGGGCCACGTGGCAAGACAGGGAGATGACAGATGGACGAAGAAAATTATTGAATGGTGACCTAGACAGGATGCTTATAGAAACAGAGGACGTCCTCTAACCCGGTGAACTGACGATCTTAAGCGAGTATCAAACAACTGGATAAATGAAGCGTAAGAACGTTCCAGATGGAAATCGTTGAGGGAGGCCTATGTCCTGCAGTGGACAGGAGAGGCTACGTGATGATGATGATGATGATGATGATGATGATGATGATGATGATGATGATGATGATGATGATGATGATGATGATGATGATGATGATGATGATGATGATGATGATGATGATGATGATGATGATGATGATGATGATGATGATGATGATGATGATGATGATGAT